>JAGGCT020000933.1:10000-15000 GCA_017654935.2 Phymorhynchus buccinoides
GAGGATGTGTAGTTAGGCCTACAGTAGTGACATGTCAGTGTCGCATGAATGAAGTTAGCTGCTGGCTTATCTCGAGTCAAAGTGGCTGAGACAGACTGGCGTTAAAGGTAAGATTTTATGTTTGTAACTTTATACATTGTGTGAACTTAACTCCGTTGAAAGTACTGGGCTAAGATGAAGTCAACCTGCAGTAAGAAAGGCAATACTGAAAAACTGAAAGAACCGAGAAATGGAGGAGGGGGTGTTAATCTGCATCTTTGCCAAGTAGGTGAAGACGGGGTAAAAAGCCCATGGGCGGGTAAGAAGCCCATGCCAATTATCTCGTGAAATAAAGCAAATTTCAGTCAATTTTGCCCATGAGACGAATGCTAAACATTAACACTCGTCTCATGGGCAAAATGTGACTGACATTTGCTTTATTTCATGAGATAATTGGCATGGGCTTCTTACCCGCCGATGGGCCTTTTACCCCGTCTTACCCTACCGTCTAAATACAATCGAAATGAAACGATCAGAAGATGTTAGGCCTAACTTTTGAAACAGTTTCTAGTTCTATATAAAGACAACAGTTTTACCAACAACAAGGTCAGTTCCTCTATTCCAAACGATCCTGCAGTCAGTCTAATTTTTCTTCAACAGTTTACAGTTGTTTATGCTTTGCTCTGAAAATTAAAGTCAGGTTTCTTAGAGAAACCCCGTTTTTTGCTCTGTTTACGTGACCGTGCAATAAAACCACTGACACCGTATCCTTATTTGTGACGATCTCTAGTCGGGTGGTCTTCAAACAGTCGTTAAACGCGTGAAGCAGACGACGAGTTACTGCAGTCTTTCATACTTCCTTGTCCACGTTTTCCAACATAGCGCTGATAAAAGGTAGGCCTAATGTTTCAGTTTGTTGTTGCTTTTGTTGCTGTATTAGCTTCTTTTGTATTTTACTTTCCGTTTTCTGTGCATGATATGACTGAAGTTAAACCATTCACATGTTATATCAGGCGTTATCAGGTAATGATTTTTTAGTCTCCTCCACCTCTTCCAGCCTAGGGCATACATACATTCTTCTCGTCTTTGTCTAGCTTTTGCTAGGCATCTGTCAGTAATTCTAAGTAATGTGAATTGTCTGAAGTGATTGGTAAAATCTTACATAGCTGTATGCCCCACTTGGCCTAGTTTACAAATAACAAATTGTAATAAGGATCTTAAAGGAACCAAGATACCATAAGCCTCTTCTTGCCGCATTAGGCCAAATCATAACTGTACACCTTTTAAAAACATTCCTGGCATAGATAGGCGTATATCCGAGTTGCTCAGCGTTTAGTACTCATTTTAATTAACCCTTTGCGTTCGAGTTGTGTGTAAGCTTAAAATCTACAGGGCTCCCAGGGCCCCCATTTAGGGGTCTATGAAGCATTCTCAAGGACCCTTTAAAAGAATGTGCAGGGGTTCCCAGGTATGCATTAGAAAAAATCTTTTTAGCATTTGGACCCTCTATACTGTAAGTGAAGGAGTCCCTGGGACCCTTTGTTTTGCGGGACGATTGGGAGTCCTGATCTTTATCTCTGCTGATCTTTCTGTTGTCTTGGTTATCGTGCTCTTGTGTCTGTATATATATACAATTTACGAATGTAGGAAGTTTTGCACAAACTTTGTAGGCAGGTTTACAAACAACTTTATACAAACATTTTACACATGTCGACCTATTTAGGCCTACAGAGAGATAGCCTGCATGTATCCATAAACACATTTTGTTGGTGTATATCTATTTACTTTTGCATTTAAGTCTTGTGTTGTATGGAATGTAGGATTACATGATAACATGGAATTAGTTGTGTGTGTGGTTTTTTAAAAATAATAACTTACCAGTGAAGACACTAGGTGTGTTTTTTGTTTTTTATCTGGATGACCCAAACAAAAAGCTATTGTGGTGTGGTAGACTGACTGCTTCATCCAAATGTGTCATGTCTCTTCTCAGGGGCTCTGACATGTGTGAATTAATGAGGTTACATACTGAACTTGATTTGTCCTCTCTCTCTCTCTCTCTCTCTCTTCTCTTTCTCTCTCTCTCAGCTCTCTCTCTCGTCGTCTCTCTCTCTCTCTCTTCTCTCTCTCTCGCTGTCCCTCTTCATCTCTCTCTCTCTCTCTCTCTCTCCTCTTTCCTCCGGCCTCTCTCTCTCTCTCTCTCTCTCTCTCTCTCTCTCTCTCTCTCTCTCTCTCTCTCTCTCTCTCTCTCTCTCTCTCTCTCTCAGAGAGATCTCTCTACTCTCTCCTCTCTGCTCTCTCTCTCATCTCTCTCCTCTCCTACTCTCTCTCTCTATCTCTCTCTCTCTCTCTCTTTACTCTCTCCTCTCTCTCTCTCTCTCTCTCATCAAAGACTCTCATCTCACTCTCTCCTCTCTGCTCTACTATCTCTCCTCTTTCTCTCTCATCTCTCTTTCTCTCTATCTCTTTCTGTCTCTCTCTCTCCTCTCCTCTCTCTCTCTTCTCCTCTCTCTCTCCTCCCTCTCTCTCCCTCTCTCACTCTCTCTCTCCTCTCTCTCTCTGAGAGAGCTCTCTCTCTCTCTCAATCTCATCTCTCCTCTCGACTCACTCACACACGCGGCGCGTGCACGCACACAGAGAACAGAGGGAGAGGGAAAGTATGAGCTGCTGACGACCTGGATACTGCTCAAAATTTGCTAAGGATATTATCTTAAATATGCAAAATGATCAAAGATAAACATAAACCCATTCTTGTTTAGTCAAAAAACCCATTTCATCTTCACATTTCAATAAAATAAAATAAAAACGAGCAGAATGAAAGAAAAGAGGGTTACACACACAATATTCACAGATGATTATAGACACGTGTGCTTGAACACAAACACATTCACACGCCGACAATGTGTGCGCGTATGCACACACGCACGCACGTACGCGCGCACACATACACAAGCACTCACGCATACGCACAAATACATACACGCACGCGCGTGCGCGCTCGCACTCTTGGAAGTTCAGTTTAACGTCGCGTATCGGCTTTCGCCATGTACGACGGGCTGAACAAACCAACCAGGATATAAACAAAAATTTATGTCTTAGCCAAAAGGCCGAGAAGCGATCAGAATTTGAACATTCGCACTCTTGCCCTGTTCGTCTGTAAACATCCGTAAAGAGGATCTGAATAATCTGTTGTTGCTACTTTGCATACAAAAGGAAGACGTTCACTCAGTTTTGAGCTTACAAGACTGTCACTTAGAAAAGTGGAACAGACCAAGTATAAGCTTATAGTAGATGTCTTTGAACGGGCAGAGTAAGAGAGAAAAGACCCTGTTTGGAGTATGTGGGGGGCTAGGTAAATAAAAGGTCTTGGTCTCTTTGTCTGTTTCGGTTCAGTGTTAAGGTTTTCCAGATGCAAAAAGGAAAACTGCCTTTGATTGAACTTGCACCCGATTTATTTTTTCCTCTAGGAAATGCGAAAGTGTGCGAGAAGGGGGTGCGGCATGTAATCTTTCGTGAACAAAGTGTGCAGACAGGTCCGCTCGCATACACATACATGCACGCACTTGCGCACGCTTTTGAGCACGCATGCATAGGCTACATGAACACATTGAGGAAGCTCGTGGTAACGAAAGTATGCACACAATGACGTAAAAAAGCTCCCATTTCTATTGCATGAGTCATTCAGTTTCACAATCATGTACACAAACATATCTTCACACACACACACATACACGCGCGCGCGCACGCGCACACACACACGCGCACGCACGCGCACACACACACACACACATATATATTCGCTCCAAACTAAAAAAAAAAGTAAGCATAAATAATTTACGTCCGGGTGCATTCATTTTGTGTGTCAATTTTTATTTGGTGTGTGTGTGTGTGTGTGTGCGTGTGCGTGCGCGCGCGCGCATAAGCAAGCGCTGACAAAATTACAATTTCTAACGGATATCACTATCATGATCTTTACGTCACTAAATCAACAAACTTCACTAGTATAGGCTATGACTGACAATACAACGTGATAGGACATGACATGACATGACTCAGTGTCTACTGCTTGATAACTACTGTCAAACGGTACAGATGGTACATTTCTTTTAGTGGCCTTCGTGGTTATCTCCTACTGAATAACCACAATCATAATGCAGTCACGACCCCAGACTTGTGACCTAACTATCACCAAATATTAATGTCTACTGTATGCTTTCTTGGGCCCAGTGTTATGTGGGGTAGCTTGCGTTATTTTATCATGTGTGATTGTCATATATTTTTAAAAATATTTTAATCAATAATGAGTGGATTGACTGTCTGGACTATCTGGAGATAGTTCGTTTGACTCCCGTTATATGTAAATAGATCGTATAACACAATAAATAGATCGTATAAGACAATCTCCAATTTTGATAGACATTGGAGAGCAGTGCCGGTATACACAGAAAGCGTGGATGAGCGCAGGTATGGGGAAGCTTGCGTTATTTTATGACGGTTATGATTATGGTTTGCGTGTACAGTAAATAAATCGTATTGATATATAATTATATCTCGAACGGTTTCTATCAGATCCTCATCAGTAATGTAATCATGAGTGCGTCTTAAGCAGTTAACACGGGGGTAGATTCTGAGTATAAACTGCCAATCGTTTTGACAGTTTATTCTCATTTGTATTACCGGTGTTAACTGCTCAAGACTCACTCATGTGGTAGGCCTACTGAGGAACCAGTGCTAACACGAACATATTGTTTTAAGATAAATATCGAAAAGGCATTCTACATATTCCCAAAAATCATTCAGTGATCAGCTGAAATGCTTTCGGGGATAATAAATGAATGATCTGTTGAACTAAAACGATCCGGCCTCTTTGTATATTGAACCCACTGGGCATAGTACGTGTGCCAAACCCTTGAGCTCATTAACCCGGTCACGTGCCAATCGTTGTCCAAATGAATGCACAAGCATGTGATATGCATCCACGGACCGTTTAGTTCGGCCTATGGGATGAGATTCATTTATGAGCG
>JAGGCT020000933.1:17500-25000 GCA_017654935.2 Phymorhynchus buccinoides
CGCACGCACACGCGCGCACACGCACACGCACACACGCACACACACACACACGCACGCACACGCACACACACACACACACACACACACACACACACACACACACACACAAACATGCACCCGGAAGGTTTCTTAGTTATTCAGTAGTTTATATTTCTATCTTGTAACCCCGCAGCTCACCAGTTATCGTTTTAATTAAACGGGGGGCGGAAATGAGGAAGAGCTAATTTGGCAAGCATGCGCCAGAAGAGGGAGAACACAGAGATAGTTTGTAAACAACTCGACGCTGACAGATATGAGGGAGATTGTAGACGTTACAGTAAGCTCAAGTAGTGAGACCCAAAAGCCTGAATATGCAAAGAGTTCGCAGTCAGCAAGCTGACTGAAGCGGTTTTTTTACTCCCACCCTTTCACCTACACGACAGGTGGGGATCATTGTGAACTGCCTCTGTTACCATACTTAACACTTCCCACCTTCCACCTTTTCACCTTCCAGGTGGGAAGTGAGAAAGTTGGCTTCAGTCTTTGCAAGGTTGGCAGGCTGCGAAGTAATCACTCTTTGTGACATGTAGGCTTTTTGGTGAGTTAAGCCAACCGAGCTTGAAAAATGTGAATCTTCTCAGTTGAAGCAAACAGACTAATAGACTTTTTGGTTGAAGGTCGGCTAGGAGAATGCACTCAGAACAGTCGGCATCTGAGTTTTTCGTGGTCGTGGAGTGAAATTCTTTGTCACTTGTTAGGCCTAGCCTGTAGTAGGGAATACTACGTGTTCGAGTCCTCCTTTGACTTTTCTTGCGATAAAATAACACAGGTGGGTTACGGTGTAGCCTGTCGCATGAAAATAGGTAGCTCGTAAAAATAAGTAGCTCGCTATTATGAGAGTCTGTATTTGCGACAACCGCAAATTTCACTTTTTCTGTACTTTAACCATTTAACTAACCCTATCTCTAACCCTAACTCTAACCCTAACCCTATCCCTAACCCTAGAAACAAGTGAAATTTGTGGTTCATGCTCAATGTCGCAAATACACACTGTCATAGGTAGCGAGCTACTTATTTTTGCGAGCTACCTATTTTCATGCGACATAGCCAACTAAATTAACGCGACCAGGATGTATATTATTTTTAACGGTTTCTCTATCTCCTTTCATCGCTGCTGCTTATATTTGTTTGTATTTGGTTTAAGGAAAACTTTTTATCGTTGTTAATTTAATTTCATTTGAGGAACACTATTAAATCTTTGCAGTTAGGCCATTCCTTGGGTAACTGTAATAAGTTGAGACAAAATACTGTGATCATCACACAAACTAATGCGTGTGCTGGCCAATAATTATTGGTTGTGGGTTTTTTTAAAGAAAATCTGAGCTGGGATTTGTATATAATCAAGATGTTTTTGTCTAGGAACATCCTTACTTTCTCGGCTTCGGGTATGAGGACTTAATGAAGACCACCAGCTCCGGTGAATACAACTAGTTTTTGCCTCTAATTACCCAAAAGTTTTTATCTTTTCGAAGTTCTGGATTGTTCCTTTGGGTGGTCAGTTACAGGCCCTGTGTAGCTGTTGAATAACTGTATTTATTACAGGACAAATAGCCTTGAGAGTTTTTGATCAGTCAGTTCACATGTAACTTGTGCTTGACAAATTCTGCTCAGTTGGTCAGCACACACACACGCACACACACACACACACACACAACGCACACACACACACACACACACACACACACACACACACACACACACACACATCCACACACACACACACACATACACACACGCGCACACACACACACACGCACACACATTACGTGTTTAAGTGATTTGAAGAACTCGGGGGTGTGTTTTTGTGCGCGCGGGGGTAAGAGCGTGTGTGTGTGTGTGTGTTTGTGCGCGCGAGAGTGAGTTTGTGCGCGTGAGTGAGAGTGTGTGAGAGAGAGAGAGAGAGCGATATACACACGGTTGTTTTTAGATTTTTATGGCGTGAGAGAGAGAGGAGGAGGAGGAGCAGAAAGAAAGGGGGGGGGGGGGTCTACACCTTTTTGTTGGAGACCAGGAAGTCCGGGACCAGGTTCTTTTAGACGCCTTCCTTGTTTGTTTTGAATAGTCATGGGGGAAATCCGAACTTTGAGACGGGTCCGTTCGTATGGCTCCCCCCCCTTCCCTGCTGACGTATTGTTCGCAGACGTCATGGGGGAAATCGCGAACTTAGAGACGGGTCCGTTCGTATGGCTCCCCCCCACCTGCGTGCGCATATCGATGTGCCTTCCCCCATGCATTTCTCGGTTAATTGTATTTTTCCGTTTTTGCCTTTCTTACCATACATAAAGCTGTATTTTAGGAACATTTTTAGCTAATTACCTTTTTGGAATACTAACCCTAACCCTAACCCTAGCCCTAAACCTAACCCTACCCCCCACTATGTACTGCAGTACACCGCGATTTGTCACAGTTGTGGTTCGTTGCGTTTTTCCGTCTTATACGGTGGGGGGTAGGGTTAGGGTTAGGGCTAGGGTTAGGGTTAGTATTCCAAAAAGGTTATTAGCTAAAAATGTTCCTAAAATACAGCTTTATGTATGGTAAGAAAGGCAATAACGGAAAAATACAATTAACCGAGATAGGTAGGGGGGGGGTGGCACATCTTGACCTTTACTGACTAAGATGGCGGTCTCCCATAATATGGCACGCTCCTTGTGGCCGGATATGACGACACGTGGGTACAAGCCATACGACAAGGCAGACTTTACAAAATTCCGGTGTGGCGGTGTATTTTTACTCTATGAGATAAGTAGTCCTAACCGGAAGTAGTCCTAGCGTAGCCAATCAGAATCGTTTCTTTGTCCGCCATTGTGAATTTTACGGATTATGGAATTATGGACTTTGTACATCGATTTATCGGCAAATATGTAGATTTACACCCTCCTGCTCTATTTTTTGGTTCTTTCCATGGTTAGGAATAGGGTTAGGGTTAGGGATAGGGTTAGGGTTAGATGGGTACAGTTCGCATGCGAGAGGTAGATATTTAATGACAGGTACTTATTTATCATAACAACGGCCTTGTCATTCCTCTCTGTGGTCCCCTCCACAAGAAGTTTTAGGGATTTCTAGGCTGGTGTCATTATGATTAAACAATACCTAACCTCAAAGTGTCTGCAACACAAGCTTTGTTGGTGTCATACGAATCAGCAATAGTAGTACTTTATAGTCACCCAAGTTTAGCACTCGATTATGTTGCGCTCTCTCTCTCTCTCTCTCTCTCTCTCTCTCTCTCTCTCTCTCTCTCTCTCTCTCTCTCTCTCTCTCTCTCTCTCTCTCTCTCTCTCTCTCTCTCTCTCTCTCTCTCTCTCTCTCTCTCTCTCTCTCTCTCTCTCTCTCTCTCTCTCTCTCTCTCTCTCTCTCTCTCTCTCTCTCTCTCTCTCTCTCTCTCTCTCTCTCTCTCTCTCTCTCTCTCTCTCTCTCTCTCTCTCTCTCTCTCTCTCTCTCTCTCTCTCTCTCTCTCTCTCTCTCTCTCTCTCTCTCTCTCTCTCTCTCTCTCTCTCTCTCTCTCCTCTCTCTCTCTCTCTCTCTCTCTCTCTCTCTCTCTCTCTCTCTCTCTCTCTCTCTCTCTCTCTCTCTCTCTCTCTCTCTCTCTCTCTCTCTCTCTCTCTCTCTCTCTCTCTCTCTCTCTCTCTCTCTCTCTCTCTCTCTCTCTCTCTCTCTCTCTCTCTCTCTCTCTCTCTCTCTCTCTCTCTCTCTCTCTCTCTCTCTCTATCTCTCTCTCTGAATCTCTCTCTCTCTCTCTCTCTCTCCTCTCTCTCTCTCTCTCTCTCTCTACTCTCTCTCTCTCTCTCTCTCTCTCCTCTCTCTCTCTCTCTCTCTCTCTCTGTTGTGTAAGAAGGGACTCAGAGAGAGTCTATGTGATAGAGAGAAAAATCTGTTTCTCTGTGCAAGTTTTCCGTAAACCCCCCCAAAAAAAACGCGCACTAAAACTCATCGCTCAAAATAGAGAGAGAGAGTCTATGTGTTTCTCTCTGCAAATGTTCCGTAAATAAAAATAACTAGCGCAACTCCGAGTCCCAGTAACGCCTAGTAACGGTAACGCCTAGTAACGGTAACGCCAAGTACTGGTAACGCCGAGTACAGCAAATTTGAAGCGATTCGGTTAAGAAACGAAACGGCGGAGTCGTATAGCGCGCGCGTTTCTGAACCGATTCGCTTCCGGGTTGGTACACGGATAGTCACCGTCCCCGGTGATCTTCCTTCCAAATTCGAAGGCAATCGGTCCAGAAACACCGGAGATACGGGCGCCGAGAGGCTGGCGGATGCGCGTTTCGCGCATTTGCCGAACCGCGCAAATGACACGGCCGCCTCGGTTGCCGTTGCCATCGGCCCGTTAGGGCTGACAGCAAATTTGAAGCGATTCGGTGGAAAAACGGCGGAGTTATAAGGCCCGTTTCGTGTTTCAGACACACACACACACACACACACACACACACACACACACACACACACACACACACACACACACACACACACACACACACACACACACACACACACACACGCGGACAGTTGGCTTATTACTATATGATTAAGAAACGAAAACTGAAACTCGTCTTTCAAAACACCGTTTATGTACAGAGTACTGGGGGTTTTTGCTTTTTGTTTTAATCATTCAGCAAATAAATTGGCTACGCAGTTATTCTGCACAGAAAATACTCCTATAAACAGGTAGGTAGGTAGATAGAGGGCTGTTTATAGGCCTCGCGGCCCTTTTGCGCCCCGTCTCAGTGAATTTGACTTTTTATTTATTAAAGTGGTTTGCGTCTCCTTACACTAAACTAATCAAACTTTTTTTCTTTCTTTTTTAAGGAATGGCTTTGTTTATTCATCATAACTTTTTAATTTTATTTTCAAATTTGGGTTTTCGTCCAAAAGATTTTTGAGTTCATTAATGTTAGGTGCATTCTTTATGTTAATTGGTAGATTATTCCACATCTGAACAACACGGTTAGTTAAAAAAAAAAAACCAGTATTGGATCTGTTAAGAAACAACTTACCATCACTATTTCTTGTTTTATCTATTGTACTTTTCATGAAAAAGTCATTAACATTTACATCATCATGAAGATTATGTACAATTATATGTACTTGAATTAGATCCCCCTCTTAGCCTTCTTCCTTTTAAAGATCATGGTAATTTTAGTAGAACTAATGTTATGTCACATGAAACATTACGATGTAGGCCTATACCATTAGTCTAATTTGGATGCGCAAGCCTTCGGTAGAAGACCAAGGACAGACGTAACAAAGACAAATCTGTTGTCACCAACGAGTGTCAGTGTGACAGTTCAGTTATATTACACAGGCGAGGACTGATTGACGAGCCTTGACTTCCTGTTTAGTTTGTATGAATCAGTGACGAGTTTCCTTTCGGAAGTCGCTTCTTCACTCTTCTGTCACTGTCACTATGGCAGAAATTTGAGCCGTGTAAATTTGAGCCGTGTATCTTAATGCTTCTCGCGGCTCGTTGCTTCTACATCCTTGTGTTTAAACTACCATAGAGTGCTACACCTAGGCCTATCAGAGATGGGGGGGTTTATTTATGGATAATCAGTATCAGATGGAGCAAACGAATCTACAAACGAGTGGACTCGATTACATTGTGCGTCTTGCTAAATAGTGTTGTTTATAGCAAAGATATTCTAAAAGGGTAAGATGGATTACTTAAGAGCTCGGCGAACCGGGCTGATAGAGTTATCGTTAGTGTCGACAGTACACCATTCACAGTGACGGCTATCCAAAACCTCAGACTGGAACTTGAACGGAGAATTCAACTGGCCTATCGACGTGCAAAATGTGTCCTGTTTAAAAGGGACATAACCAGTGTTTCTGTCCTCACTAGTCATATAGGGAAAAGAGACCGGATGCTTATCTTCCCCTATACAGTCTTTGCTTATAGGTATCAGAATCGGTAAATCTCTTCGTGTGTCTTCTTCTTCTTCGTTCGCTCAGACAGTTTCCTGTCATATGAGCGTAGATGCGTCATGCTGCCGTTATGCGTCTAACTAAAGCTGGAGACAGACTCTGCGACTGCCTCATATGACTCGATCAGGTCGTGACGTTGACCAAATTTCAGTTGTTTCCCGCACAAAAGAGGTCACAAGCCATCTGACTCGATCAGTGAAATTTAGAACCCGCCCTATTCGGCCCTGTCACCTGACTGGGCCCGACTGAGTCAGACTGATCGAGCAGCTTGGTATGCAAATGAGGTGAAACGTCACGACCTGATAGAGTCACATGAAGCAGTCACATAGTCTGTCTCCAGCTTAAGAAATAGTTAGGCCCAGCATGTCCGACTTCGGCTGACGAAATCTTTGTAAAAATGATTATAGAAAACAAAGGCAGGAGAATGGACCAATGAGATAGAAAGATAGCAGATGACAGTAAGCCGCAAAGGGAAAAGGCAGAGTCAAAGAGAATGACAGAAGGTTGGGGAACTATTTTTGCAAAAGACCCCCCGGTATCCCCATGGGGGGATTCTTCGTGTGTCTGATTCCTATGAATTGCTTTTACTACGTAATCAGAGAAAAAGTCTAACCCATAATACAAGGTATGTTTCAAGTGCTCTCTCCACCTTCTCTTATTCGAACGATTCTTCCAGATCTGTTGCCGCAGTCACTCACTAGGCCTACTTTTCTTCCCAATATGGATGCGTGCTTGGAACTTTATTAAAGACCATCCAGATCCGTGAGTGAAAATCACGGGTTTCACGTGTTTCCTTCTCTCGCTGGTAAGAAATCTTATTTTGACCAAGTGTGGCTTCCATACAAATGCCCCCATGCACGAAAACGAGACATCACTTTAAAAAGCAGCCTCGATCGTGCATGGGGGAAGTCTGTATGTGGGCCACGTCGACCCAGAAAAAAACAAGGGACTTAATCGTGCTGGGTCAGTGGGTCTTTAAGTACCGGGTCCTACACAAAGTCCCAAAGCGTTCGGTTTATTTTAAAACCTTTTTCCAGCTAAAACGTTGGCCAGCTGACAAAACCTTTCACGCCCTAAATACTCCCATGTCATCAATATAATTATTATGGTTCATGCATTCTCATAACGTGTTTAAAAGATGCATTAGTGTTGTTAATATATTTTTAAAAATTGTAACCATTCGCAAACTATTTCCAAGTAGGGCTTCTTAGGTGGACTATTCAATTTTCTCAAATAGACGCCACAACGTAAAAAAAACCTATCTGGATGGAAATCTGTTTAACGTCTTCCGGTCTGGAACAGACACATATGGGACACTAGTAGATATAAAGATGGTGGGAACGATCCTGGAGGCAGTGCATCACCAGGGAAGTCCAGAATTTTTATCAGTGTAGATATAGCTGACTTCTGCCACAAGCAATCTCTCATTAAGTTGTTTCATTCAAATCCAGAATCACTCTAAATTACCATTCTATGGACTCTTTTTGGATGCATAGGATAAGCAAAGTATTATTATTAACAAAACTAATGTATTTTTGT
>JAGGCT020000934.1:0-25000 GCA_017654935.2 Phymorhynchus buccinoides
TATGTGATGGAATTTTTTTATTTTGTGCTTTTGAACAGAATCAAAATGTTACATGGATAGATTAGAGATGAATAGTCTTCGTTCATTTTAATTTCTACTAATTCTAGGGGAACTATTTATCTTTTTTTTCAGCATGACTTCAAAAGTCAGGAACTTCCATTGGCCAGAATTAAAAAGATCATGAAACTGGATGAAGATGTGAAGGTATGTGAAAATGAAATCAGAACAGTGTAAAAATAGTTCATATATATACATTTAATACAGCTGTCTTCCAGATTTAAACAAATATGTTGACTGACTTTTGTAATTTTTACACTGTAAGTGTAACTTAAGCAATCTTTGCTTCTTTGCTTGTCTTGCAGACTTGGTTCTGCTTGTTGTGTTAGTCATGGGTTTTAACTTAAGACAATAAAAGTAAAGCTTTACTACTAGTACTACATAACTATTGTGAGTTCTTTTTTCTTCAACATTTAAAATTATATAAACAATATGCAGCTTTTCTTTGCTGATCTGTGACATACACACACATTTCTCCTTCTCTCTCTTTTTCTCCCCCTCCCTAGTTTCACACACACACACACACTCTCTCTCTCTCTCTCTCTCTCTCTCTCTCTCTCTCTCTCTCTCTCTCTCTCTCTCAATTTCTCTCACTCTCTGTCTCTTTCTCTCTCAATCTTTCTCTCCCCCTCCATCTCTCCTTTTCTATCAATATACCGGCACGCACACACATTGTGTGTGTCACTGTGCATGTGTGCATTTCTCTTTTTAGAGATAACAAAGATATATTGATTGATTGATTGATTGTATCAATAAGATTTTTATGTGGTACTGGTAGATAACATTCTTGTTTTTTTGACAATGAAACTTGAAAGACATTCGTCACAAGCTACACCCACTCCATACACTGATTGAGAATAGTGATTATAGTCTCCATTTTAATACAGGCAGAGAGAGAGGCTCATCATCAAACACTTTGGGCAGAATCTTTGCTTCATTTTAAGTATGTGAAAACATTTGTTTTTAGATATACTTACGATTAAAATGTCAAAAGGTACTTAGTAACTTATTACCAGTCATCTTTGTGTATGCCAAAAGGTACTGTCAGCCTTCTTTACCCTTTTTGTGATAGTTAATAAGTTGTAGTAGCTTTCGTCATTTAACTTTTTCACAATGCACTGCTAGAATACTATTACTAGCAATGCCCGAGTTTACCGTTGCCGACACGCTGCTAGTATATTAGCAACAGGCAAAATGCCCCTGTGACCGACAGTGGTGTGGCTGCTTTCAACTCATTCAGTTAAACACACAATAACGAATTGGTTTTCAAATTTTGTATCATTTAAAAGATTAAAGATGCATCTAAACTATGCTGAAATAAAGTCACTGTGACCTCCAGATTTGTTAATATAATTGATTGAAAAGGTCCAAAATCGGGTCTCCTGAAGGAATTTCTACTCCTTGACTGCAGTGTCCTGAGGGAATACGGAGCAGCGAGAGGGGTTGTGTTGAAAGTGTTAACCTTCGAGATAAAGTTACAGTCCTGAGCTGACCTTATAATATTGGTAGGGCTCATGCATCTAAGCCACTTGAACATAAGAATTAATCAATTAATTGTGTACAAAGATCTTCTTGTGTCTGTATGAACTATTGCTGCCAGCCAAGCATACTATTAAGACCTAGATTAGATTGTGTAAACTGCTTACCTTGCCTATTCACTTATAAAAAAATAGAGAAAAGAAAAGGAAAAAAGGGGAGAGGGATAAATGGTTTTAAAAAAATCATTCTATATATATGAACGATATTTCTAGTATATTATGGGTCCACGTGTGTGTGCACTGATAACTGTGGGGGTACAGAAACAAAAATGTATACTAAAATGTGTTGATACGCACGCGAATGTTATAACTTACAATTGCCAGACCACTTTGATCATAACCTTGCCTTGAACAGGTGCTGCGTTTTCTTCAAGTAACTGTGGGTGCTGTTGTGGGGTTTTTTTGTGTGTGGGGTTTTTTTTTCTTCTTCCTTTGTTTTCTTCCTTTGCTTCTTGTTTGTATGTTGATTGTTATTCTACTTTTATTTCATTTATATGAAAATGTAAAAAAAAAAAGTTTAATAAAAAAAAAAAAAAAAAGAATTAATCAGCGCCATATAATTACACAGGGTTCCCAGGCGCCTTTTAAGTCCTTGTGAATTGGTTTTTGGTCAACAGGCCTTTTAAGTGCTGTATTTCAGCAAGTAGATCCTTTTAATTCATCAAGAGGTCCTTTTAATTTTTGAAAAGTACTGTTAAGTCCTGTTTCATGAAGAAAAAAGTGATAAAGAAACTGACTAACATCTAAAAAAATAATTTCACAAAAAAACTGGCAGTATACAAAGTTGTCGGTGTTACACTTACAGATCGGAGCAGACTATTCATTACAAGCTGTGTGTCTTTCCGCACCAAGACGTAGTGATTCATTCCATGCGTATTGGAATTGTGCTCTTGGTCAACAATTGGCATTCGGGCATTCTATCATGAACATGTCATACAATCAGGTTGGCAAAGGTCCTTTTACAATCTTTATTGAGGTCCTTATAAGTCCTTTAAAGGTCCTATTTACGTTTCATGTTCCAAACCCGGGAACCCTGTTACATTTCTGTTTTTCTTTCCCTGATGCAGATGATCAGTGCCGAGGCCCCTGTCCTCTTTGCCAAGGCAGCAGAAATTTTCATATGCGAGCTGTCCCTGAGATCCTGGGTTCACACAGAAGACAACAAGCGGCGAACGCTGCAAGTAAGTATCTTGTTTGAAGCGCAGATCAAAACAGTGTTTGTAATTTATGTAAAATTATGCAGAGCTGGTTCTCAGCCCACATTTTCAGCAGCTTTCTAAGCAATTTGAATGTGGATCTCTGGTATACTTCACAATTGTATACTTTAATACTTTTTTTGCTACAGTGAACTGTTTTTGTTATTGATGGCTTCCATGAATGGTGAACATAATATTTCACACCAAGACTGTGAAGACCGCTTGTCAGTTGTGGCTTGCGTAAAGGATAACCAGATGTGGATCATGCATTCACTTCTGTCTGTCTAGAAAGATATGTTTATGCATTTTAACCCAAAATAAAGATACTGAAAATGTACCCATAACCAGCTGGTGGTCTTAAAGCCACAGCCGGCATATATAAGCAATGCTCACGAGCATGCGCCCTCATTTGCCTTGCTGCTTGCCTCAGCAACACTTCAGCCCTTCTGCAGCGGGCAGCACATTTCTGACTCGTGAGACCCGATTCATGGGATCATTTGTTATGCCTTTAACAGTTTCATCACGGAAAAGAAATAAGAAAATGTCAACTCCATAAAACTTGCATACTCAGTAATCTTGACACTGTATGGGAATGTTCAAATTGCAGACTTTCATTCACTTTTAATTTAAAAAAAAAAATTCTGCTGTGGAATTATTTGTAGGTATGTTCATTAGATAACTGAAGACGAATAATTTTAAATTGTGTTTAGTCAAAAACTGGGTATGAACTAGATATGTCATTGCTAGTTCACAGAGTAGAGATATGTCATTGCTAAAAAAATATAAAAAAATAAAAATGATTTGTCATTGCTGTCTGTTGTTTAATCTATTTTGACTCATTGAACTTCATTCCGTCCTCTCTCTTTCAGAAAAATGATGTTGCAATGGCAATCTCCAAGTACGATCAGTTTGACTTCTTGATTGACATTGTTCCGAGAGATGAATTGAAGCCGCCTACTAAGAGACAGGTAGGGGTTTCCATGTATAATATTTCATATTATTAAATGTTAAATTAAAATAAACCATTTTGATATTAAAAAATGTGTGGAATTTGATCATTGAAGGATGTCGCAAGTTTAGATATTGAAAAAACTGTTTGTTCCCCTTGATCCATGAATGCAAAAATTATTTTGCTATTCTTAATAATTGATAGACCCTGCCATTTACTTCACCATTGTGTTAATGCTTAATGTGTTATGTCGAAATCAAGATGGGGTTTGTCTATAATAAATAAAAAGAAAATATACGTTTGCTTTTTAAAGAAGGTACATCATTCAAATTCAAATTTAGAATATGTTTGTTAAGATGTCAAACAGCATTCATTGATTAACTGGGAATTTTAGTTTCTGCTTTTTTTTCTTGCCCTTTTTTGTTTTTTTTGTTAGCTGTTCTTTGCTTTTCTGTTATAACTTATATATACCTAAACCACAGTTTTACAAAGGAAAAGGGGAAATACTTAAGATTAGTGAGGTCAATATAATATTTGAAGAAACAACCCCTTTCATAAGTATATTGCTTAAAAAGTGGTGTTTCACATCTTTTGGGTTTTTTGCCTTATGCAGGAAGACACCATCCGCGTCTCCTCCAACCTGCCCGACCAGATCCAGTACTACCTGCAGTTAGCCCAGCAACAACAACAACAGCAGCAGCAACAACAACAGCAGCAGCAGACGCAACAGCAGCAGGTGGTGCCTCCTCTTTCTCCTCCTGTCCATCCCTTTTTCTGTCCATCTTCCTCTTCCCCAAACCCCAATTTCCATTTCATCCTTTACCTTCCCTTGTTTTCTTTGTTTCCCAATATTTTTGATTATGTTGTAGTGTTCACCTTTCTTACACAGGTTTTTGTTAACACTATTGTGACTGGCACCGCGTCAGTGAAACCACTCTGCTGGCCTGAGGCTGCACTGGAACAATTATTGTTGAATGACTGCTTGTGATCATCAAACATTGTTGAAGAGCCTAAATGAAGTCTGATATGCACCAAACTTTCTGTACTTTATGAAAAATGGATGCTTAATTCAATTTTATGCTTTGTGAAAATATTGCATGAATGATTTACAGCCGACGAGATCGAACGATTTTGCCGATAACAACACTTTTTGTTGTCACATTCTCACTCGTACTGGGCACTCACTGTTCAATTTAATCAGTACTTACATTATTTTCACTACTTTCATCCTTAACACCTGACTGATTGCCAGCATTACTTTCATCTTCATCAAGTTCGAGCAACCAAACAATCTCCTCGCCACTCAGACCTCTAAATTTTGACAATTTTCGTGGAAAAATCTCCTCAAATTTCGACTGCAGACGAACGAGCAATGCCATTTCCGTTTCAGTATTCAGGGGAAGTAACTGTAAAATCAAACAAGAAAAGTCTGCTGGTATAGTAGGGAGTTTTGTACCTTAGACCGTTCTACCTACGATTGGAGGTTCCCGGCAGATAGATATGTTCTGCTGAACCTACGGTTGGAGGTTCCCGTCACGGAAGTGTTAAAATGTCATTATTATTCAACTTCTATTTTCTTCATTCCTTTTATTGTTACCATTGGGTTTTTTATGACATCCATATTCACTCTTCTGGCGCCATGTATTTTTTGACGTTCTTGGTTGTCCGTTGCATCTCAACCGACAGAGACTATTTTTTCGAGTGCGCGTGCGTTGCTTTAACAGAAAAATCACTGACATAAGCACTGAAAGTAGACAAACACATGGCAGGGCACTTGGCAGTGAATGCGTTAGTTGCATTTTTGGTGGGAGTGAAGTGTGATGTACTGGGCGAATGTATTCGCCTATGGTGCTAGACAAGTTGAGTTTCATAAATGTTTAGTTTCTTATTCGAGTTATTGTTGCCTATGAAAGGGAACTATGCCTGGAGACATTAGCATTTTCATTTATCGTTATTTTTTGTCTTGGATTTGAACCCTTTCACAGCCGATGTCGCGTTTCTGCACCACACCGATTTAACACCCATGTCACTTCAAGGCATGAAAGTATAATCTTTGATTCAATGACCTTATGTCGGGAAATTTTGGGAGATGAGGAAAGGCCTTATTTGATACGTGTCAGAAAGAGACTCACAGTATTGCAGACGCCACACTTTTCTCTACCCAGGTAAATCTGACAGAACTTTTTGGGCTGAAAAAAAATGGCTGGCGGCGAAGCGATTAACCTTAAACCAGCTGGGGTTTTTTCCTTTGACGCAGGTGGTGCAGTCGACGACAGCCACCCCCATCCAGCAGACCCTGACCCAGGTGCAACAGCCGACAGTGCAGGTGCAGCAGCCCACCTTGCAGGTGCCCCAGCAGGTGGTCACGGCCCAGCAGCAGCAGGTGGCAGTGCCCCAGGCCACCGCCCAGATCCAGCAGCAGACAGCCACCGTGCAGCTGCCCAGTCAGTGTGATGCTTTGCTTCTTTTACATGGGTGCAACTTTTCCTGGTATACAAGGATTTCCTGTTTTTGGATTTTACCAGAAAAGGAAGTTCCTTTTTTTCTAAATTTGTCAAACAAGATCTATGTGTGTCTACTGTATTTTTCAAACCCTTTAAAATAAGCATATTTGTATAAATTGTGGTAAAAGCAAACTAAAATACCTTCATAAATCAATTTTTGCTTCAGCTGCAGGGGGACATTACCCCGGATCCCGGCCTTTCAGGTTTTTTCATTTCGTGCAGTTGCACCCATGCTTTTAGTGGTCAGATGGGAAGAGCCAATCTTACATGATGTTTTCACTTAACCCCGTGCCTGTCAGCCCCATGCCTGCTACAGGCAAGCAACTCGTAAAAATTGCACAATACAACAGCAGCAACATACACTTGAGTTTTAGCACAAACAGTAAAACTGTGGTCACTGATCATTGATGATGTCATAACTCTGGAATGCTGGTTTTTCACTTTAGCACAATAAGGAGAGATAGATCTCCATACTTTTAGCTATAGTTTACAATGATGGAAGTGTCATGTTATAATATTTTGTGTGTGTCATGTTTTCAGGTTCTTTTAACTTTTGTAAGATACATTAATGTGTGTTTTGTTTTGTAATAATATGTGCTCAAACTGTACGTAATGACAGTCCTGAGATCACCCTAGCTGTTGATGGGACTATATATGAGCAACTATCTCCAGACTTAATCAAAATGGATTTGTATTGTTTTGTGGGTGTTTTTGTTTGTTTGTTGAAGCAAGAACTTGTTCAAGAATTGCACAATACAACGGCAGCAACATACACTTGAGTTTGAGCACAAACAGCAAAACAGTGATCGCATTTACTGGTAATTATCAGTAAAATACTGATTGCAATACCAAACCACTGAAAACAAATTGAGCTTCCAGTCCCAGGGACTGATACATTTTCGCTAGGACTGATAAATTGTTTAACAGAGCCTTTGATGTTGTGTCTTTCACTGGTTTTTGTTTCCCTGGGACTGGTTTTGACTGTTGGAGGGATTTGTCGCTGATGGGACTGCTTTTCAAAATTCCTAGCGCGATCACTGGCAAAATGCTTGTGTATATATGGTACATGTTTTCTTTTATCGTTTATTTGGAGAATGAACCCTCTCAGTCAAGTGTTTTGGGGGGATGGACTCCCTGCACTTTAATTCATTCAAGTCGTTCCGGCCATATATGTCTGGAATTAATAGATAGCTGTCAATTTAATGCATTTGCTTCAAGGGAAGTAAATCTGTGTGCACATCATACCTTGGTCACTTCTAAACTCGCTTCGCTCCCTTAGACCATAATTTTGCCTCTGACTTTGCTTCTGTAGTGGTTTGTTGTGGGGTAACCAATTGGTGTAGATAGTTTTTCTATATAATGTCTATATATACTTTTTAAAAAGTCTGATCTACCACTTCCCTATGTCTAAACCTGAAATAAAAACCCGTATTTTTTTTTTCATTTCTCCTTTTGTTTATGCATATTTTGTTTATGTGTATGGTTAGGGTGATTTTTTTTTTTTTTTAATAATTCAAAATCGTTGCGAAGCGAATGAGTTAAGGGGACTGGGTTGCACCTAGCTCATGACTCCTGGATGCACCCTTTGCTGTGATAACTTTTTGTGTGCAAAAAATGGGTATCTAATGGGAATCAAACCAAAGCAAATTTGTGTATGTGTTCTCATTCATTGAAAATTTGGAGGGGGAAAAAAGCAAATCACATTTTTGTCAATTAAAAAAAAGAAACCACGCCATGAGTAAATTAGTACTTTAAAGGGGGTAATATTGTGGGGGGTTTTAACGATCAATATGTTAATCATTTTAGTAGCACAATGAAAATATCTTCTTTTTTTTATTAATGTCTTTTTTTTATATATTGACTTGATACCTACTCATATCTTTTAATTTATTTTAATGAACATATATGAGGTTACGTTTATCAGCTTGCTTTGTTTTAATATTTCAGATGGACAAATCATCCAACAACCTATTCAGATTCAGGTGAGAGGTTGTTTGCTTTTACTGTCTCTGTAGAGTCTAGATTGATTATCAGTATTCCTGAGAAAGTTACAATTATTTACAAGTTGTGTGTGTGTCCTTGTTTGCAATTGCATTCTTGAGTGTGCCTTTCAGTTTTATGCGCTTGTTTGGTTCAGATTCAACACTTTGTCGTCGGAGTGGCACAGAGGACTTGTATACAATAAACCTGAGTTCGAACCTTGGTACAGGGGATTTTTCCTCTCACTCTGCACTAGGCCTTATGGTCTGAACGCAGTCTTTTGGATGAGACGATAAACTGAAGTCCTGTGTGCCCATGCAGTTAGCACACATTAAACCCAGTGGCAATGAAAAAGTTGTCATTTGGTCAAAATTTAACCCCTCCCCTTTTCCTTCCTCATCAGTCACACAAAAATCATATGCAAATTAAAAATAAATAAAAAGGGTGGCACGCCTCTGGCTGTGACACGCTCTCCAAATGGGAGCAATCAGAATTTCACAGACGCTTCTGTGACTATAAAGTACCAAATACCAGGAAATGAACTGTGTTGATATCATAGCATTGTTCGTCGTTGTTCCTCAATAAAATTGTTGAGATGCATAATTATTTGTCGACCTATGTGTGTGTATAATTAGTGTTAAATTGTTTGCTTGTTGTAATGTTTTGTAATCATGAGTGGTCATTTTAAAGCTGCACTGTATGCTATGTATGTCAGTCAGTCATTTCTGACTATGAGTGCCAGGTAGCAAAGAAGGCAGCTGCTATTCTGGCAGGCTGGGCTAGAAGTGGAGAGCTTGAAAGTTGCACTAATAACGGTTCAACTATACTATGAAGGGAGTTAGGAGTTGAACTGTGTTGATAACATTGTTAGTCGTTGTTCCTGAGTAAAGTTGGTGAGATGCGTATTTGTAGACCTATGTGTGTTTGTAAAATTAGTATTGTTTGTATTTGCTTGTTGCGTTGTAATGTTTTGTAATCATGGGGGGTCATTTCAAAGCTTCACTGCATGTTGTGTGTGTCAATCAGTCATTTCCGACTATGACTGCCAGACAACAGAGGGGGCAGCTGCTATTCTGGTAGGCTGGGCTAGAATTTGTTCATAGTGGAGAACTTGAAAGATACACATACTATTCTGGTAGGCTGGGCTAGAATTTGTTCATCGTGGAGAACTTGACAGATACACATACTATTCTGGTAGGCTGGGCTAGAATTTGTTCATAGTGGAGAACTTGAAAGATACACATGCTATTCTGGTAGGCTGGGCTATAATTTGTTCATAGTAGAGGACTTGAAAGATGCACATACTATTCTGGTAGGCTGGGCTAGAATTTGTTCATAGTGGAGAACTTGAAAGATACTCATACTATTCTGTTAGGCTGGGCTAGAATTTGTTCATAGTGGAGAACTTGAAAGATACTCATACTATTCTGGTAGGCTGGGCTAGAATTTGTTCATAGTGGAGAACTTGAAAGATACACATACTATTCTGTTAGGCTGGGCTAGAATTTGTTCATAGTGGAGAACTTGAAAGATACACATACTATTCTGGTAGGCTGGGCTAGAATTTGTTCATAGTGGAGAACTTGAAAGATACACATACTATTCTGGTAGGCTGGGCTAGAATTTGTTCATAGTGGAGAACTTGAAAAGATACACATACTATTCTGGTAGGCTGGGCTAGAATTTGTTCATAGTGGAGAACTTGAAAGATAGACTAAAAACTTATGTTACTTTAACAGAGCGTGGAGGGTCAACAACCCCAGATCATCCAGCTCCAAACCCCGCAGGGCACGGTTGTGCAGCAGCTGGGGGGGATGCAGGCGGGGGTCCAGCAGGTGGTAGCAGCAGCCTCCACCACCCCCCTGCCCCAGGACCAGCAGCAGCAGCAGGCCGCGGCCCAGGGGACCAGCGTGGCCCAACAGCTGCCCTCCCAGGTGACACTACAGTATTAGCAGCAGTAACACCAAAGACTGTATAGGGGAAGACAAGCATCCGGTCTCTTTTCCGTATGAGTAGTGAGGACAGAAACACTGGTTATGTCCCTTTTAAACGTGACACATTTACACGTTGATAGGCCAGTTGAATTCTCCGTTCAATTTCCAGTCTGAGTTTTTGGATAGCCGCCGCTGTGAATGGTGTATAACTACCCCACTAACGATAACTCTATCAGCCCGGTTCGCTGTAACTCTTAAGTAGTCCATCTTACCCTTTTAGAATCTTTGGTAACACCAGTGTTAGATACTGTTTACCTTGTACACGTGTAAACTAAACATGTTTTATTTTTGTTAGATGGCAAGAACTTGAATCAGATCTTGTTCACTCCTGCACAGTAAGCATTCATGAGAACGGGCCATTTCTTGCCTTTCACTCTTCTAGCACTGTCATGCATTCGCCCAGACTTCACTCTGCACTCCCACCAAATGTAAAGACATTCACTGCCAAGTACCCTGCCATGTGTTTGCCTATTTTTAGAACTTATGTTACTTTTTTCTTCCGTTAAAGCAATAGATGTGCACTCAAGCAAAGTTACTCCCCTCTTGTCGGTTGAGATGCAACGGACAACCAAGAACACCAAAATATACATGGCGCTAGAACCAAGAGTTAATGTCCGTTTTCATTGTACCTAATGTGCTTTGAAAGGATGAAGAGCATTTTGTCCAAGCACAATAATGTTCAAGAAAGATGAAATCAAGAAACAGGGTTTTATTTTTGTTTTATTGTCCCAGTCAATTTTTTCTTCCTTTTCAACATTTCATAGCGGGAATCACTGCATTTGTCAACTGCCCTCCCAGGTGACACCACAGTACTAGCAGCACTAACACCAATGTTGACTGAGACACACATATTGCTCTGATTGCAAAATGAATGCTGTCTCCTTTCATGGACCATAAGTGAATGAAAATCTGTGTTACGTCCTCCGGTCTGGAACAGACACATATGGGACATTAGTAGATATGAAGATGGTGGGAACGATCTTGGAGGCAATGCCCGGAGGCAGTGCAACACCAGTAAAGTCCCGAATTTTTAACAATACAGATAAGTATAATTCAAGTATTATGCCATAAGCGACATAATCCACACCTTATATAAGGCGCACCCCCCGAAATGGCACACAAAATTTTAATTTTGTTATTACATTTTCTTCCTGAGTATTAAGCACATTGGTCTTAGTCTGGGGGGAAAAATGATCGCCTTTAGCCGCCAGCCAAAAATGTCTTTCAAATTTACCCACAAAAAGAAAAAATTGGTGTCTGCATTACTGTCAATCTCCCTATATGGACATGTAACAAATAAAGCCTCTGGGTAACTCTCCTGAAAACTGGGTCATTGTGACCTATCCTATTTATTAAACAATAAAAAATCAAATAAAACAATGAGATATCATTCATGTGTGTATTTCAGCTCTAAATAGTTGTAAGAATCATATAAAATGTTTCTTTTAGCTGTGCATGCACCAAAATGTGTTTAATAAACAATTTTGTCTTGAAAAATGGGCATTTTGGGTGCTTAGTTTTGTGACATGCCCAACAGTCTTGCATAAAGTTTCTATTTTTTCAGAAACCACAAAATATTCTGCACACATATGCATGCACACTCAAGATGAGTAGTAGTCCTTCCTTTATAGTAACAATTTTGTGGATTTTACCAAAAAGGGTGTTTTAAAATAACATTTTAAATACCAGGTAGCGCTGACAACATGTGGTGTCCTCAAATATAATAAAAAATAATGCAGATTTTCTTTGCCTCAACAATCTCTAAGACCCATTTTTTTCTTATTTAGTTATCAAAAAACATATTGTTGACAATGTATGTGCATGAACAGTAAATATAATTGTTAAATAGATTTTTTACAATTTTTTTTAAATCTTTGGTCATTGTCGTGTCCACAAAATGCGTTGTCAGCGCTACCTACATAATTAAAATTTTCACCTAGGGACTTCTTCTGCCCAAGTCAAAAGTTTACTACTTTCAAACAACTACTAAAGATCATTATTCATACAAAGTTTCAAATGTGTGGGATGTTTTGATTGGTCAAGAGAGCACAAAAACAGTATGGTGTCCACCCCTAAAAGGCCCGTTGTCAGCGCTACCTGGCCACTGAATGGGCCTTCTATGTGTAGAATAGCTTGTTCAGAGTTAAGTTCTTAACCATAAGGCCAAATTTGCCAATACAATACACATTTATTCTTGTAGCAGACATATCTTTCAATTCACAAGAAATTTAATTCATACAATTTTCTTTTAGTGGATGGATGACAATGGCGTCCTTGTTGTTGTCTGTGTTGCCCACAATGTTTTTCTCAAATTTAAATCTTATTCTTTTTTTTCTATCATTGGATACATATAAAAGTCTCCATTTCAAAGTAATCTGTGAGCTAAAAGTGATAAATGCACCGTAAAGTCTGTTTAAGTAGGTAAAATCATGTAATGATAATGGAGGACACCATGTTGTCAGCGCTACCAGTTGGTGTCCCTGTTGTCAGCGCTACCCAGAAATTATTGTTGTTATTAAGCTCTTTATATTTTACTTTTTTTTTCTATCATTGAAAACATGTCTTCATTTCAAGGTAATCTGTAAGTTAAAAGTGATAAATGCACCATAAAGTCTGTTTAAGTAGGTAAAATTATGTAATGTAGGACACCATGTTGTCAGCGCTACCAGTTGGCGTCCCTGTTGTCAGCGCTACCCAGAATTTTTGAATTTTTATTAAGCTCTTTATATTGTAAATTACCGTATCTATGGGTTATTCCTGGTGGTAATGAAACTATTCTAACACATCCGCTATGAAAAATTGTCATTTTGAGTGGTGAGACATTATATAACAACATTTTGATATGAACCATGGTAATGTGCATAGATGACACAAACCAACACTAGTATTTAAACACATTTCTTTTGTATTATTTTGCAAATGAAACCATTTGTAAGTCTTTATTTCAAGAAAGTCTGCCATGTTAAAGTGATAAATGCACCATAAAGTCTATTTAAGTGGGTAAAATTATATAATGGAGGACACCATGTTGTCAGCGCTACCAGATGGTGTCCTGTTGTCAGCGCTACCCAGACATTTTTTTATTTTAATTTAACACTTATTTTTTAATTGTCAAATTAATGGAATATCAGAGATAATAATGAAACTATTCTAACACATTTGAAATAAAATAAATGGCATTTTGAGTGGCACGACATTATATAACAAAAAATAAAACAATCAATTATGGTAAGATCCAAAGACGGTATAAACCAACACCAATATTAAACTTTTAAAAAAAAATGTTTTTAATGAAATCATTCATAACTCTTTATTTCGAGACAATCTGTTATTCTAAAGAGATAAATGCATCATAAAGTTTATTTAAGTTGATGAAATTATGTAATGAAGGACACCGTGTTGTCAGCGCTACCAGCTCTGGACGCATATATATAAAGTAATAAAACCCAGCAACGATAGCCTTGACTGATTTTGTTTTCATGTCATAAGAAAGTTGATTCATAAAGCTACTCTATGCATGCATTTTCTGTTCAATTTGCCCAATTTTATTTTTTGGCTTCTATGTCACATATTGGACCAGTTTTCAGGAGAGAGACCCCTCTCCTTATGTCCTAACATAAGGTCAATGGATAATAGATTCTAGTTTCATGCTTTCAGTGACATGGTTGTTAAATCAGCGTGGTGCAGAAATGCGACATCGGCGGCAAACACATTAAAATCTGTAAAATACAGAATTATAGATGTTTTATTTTGTTTAGTTTATGTATGCATGCATTATTTTACATTTTTAAAAATAATTTGTATAATTTTTACATGTCTATTATAACAATAGACATGAAAAGACATTTAAAGATTGAGATTCCTGCCCTCCCAACTGATTTGCATGCTGTCTAGTATCCCAATGGATGTGAAAAGACATTTAAGATTGCTATTGCTGCCCTCACAGCTAATTTGCATGCTGTCTAATATCCCAATGGATATGAGAATATGTTAAAGATTGAGATTCCTGCCCTCCCAGCTGATTTGCATGCTATCTAATATCCCGATGGATGTGAAAAGACGTTAAAGATTGCTAGATTGCACAGTGGTAGCGCGTTCGCTTGGTGTCAAGTAAACTCGAGTTCGAACCTGGATACAGGGGATTTTTCCTCTCACTTTGCACTAGGCCTTGCGGTCTGAACATGGAGTCTTTCGGATGAGACGATAAACCGAGGTCCCGTGTGCTCATGCACTTAGCACACGTTAAACCCAGTGGCAACGAAAAAGTTGGTCAAAATTTACCCCCCTCCCTTCCTTCCTCATCAGCCACACAGAAATCACATACCAAAAAATAAAATAAAATAAAATAAATTGGGTGGCGCGCCTCTGGCTGCGACACGCTCTCCAGGTGGGAGCAACCCGAATTTCACAGAGACGCCTCTGTGACTCTAATGTACCTAACCTAACCTAACCTATTGCTGCCCTCGCAGGTGACGGCCGGGGCCCAGCCTGCTGCCGCCCTGCAGGCTACCACCCAGGTCTACCAGCAGGTCATCACGCCCTCTGGGGAGGTGCAGAGCATCCCGGTGAGTTGGCTTGTAGCCAGGGCAGTGGGTAAACGCCTTGTGCCTCCAAACGGAGAGCTGGACGACCCCGCCCGCCCCTTCCACGACTCTCCTCGTGGGGATACCAGGGGGAGGGGTCTTTCTTTGAAATAGTTATAAATCCGACCTTCTGGAAGTTCTGTGCTTGTAGCTTCTTCTAATCTGTCACTCTCTTTAACTCTGCCTTTTCCCTTTGCTTTCTGTCATCTTATACTATCTTTCAGACTTAATGACGCACTTTACTGCCTTTTTTCGAAAAAAAATCTTCCTAATAGTTTTATCCTTTGAGCTCCTCCGAAATCAGAATGTGTCGGCTGTATGCAGCGGGAAGATCAGTGAAATCTGAAAACCAGACACACATGTACCTTACCCATTATGGCCATATGACCCGGGAGCGCAGAATAAGAAGGCCTGTAGCGTGAGGAAAAGTTCTTGTCTGTTGTTACACTGTAACGCACCCAGGATAGAAATGTGATAAGGGAGGATAATCTTAAAGGAAAGATTCTATTGGGCAAAGTGTGCAGACCATTCCTTAAGTTGGTGTGTACTGTGGAGAAAGTTCATGTCTGGTTACTTGTAAGCAAAGACTCATAATATGCTTGAAACCAACTCCCACTGAAATGAATGATAGTGGGAGAAACTGATGGCTGCGCAGCTCTTTAGAAAGCAGTTATAAATACAGTGGAACCTCCCTTTTAAGACCTCGAAAAATCATCCAATATAAGGTCTTAAATGGGAGGGAGTTGTATAAGGGAGGTCATTTTAATACTTACGAAGAAGGGCCATGTCTCAGAGAAGTAGGTCTTAAGTGGGAGGGAGTCTTATAAAGTAGGTTCCACTGTATAAAATTCAAATGAGGGAATGGATGAATGATTAACGAAGGTAATCCAAAAGAACAGTGCCTGACAGGCAGCAATGACTGAAAAAGTGAACGAACAAGTACATATATTAATAAGTAATACGATAAATAATCAGTGCTTAAAGGCGCGACAGGGATATAAAAGGAGGGAGGCGATCAAAAACGGCAGTTTTCGCCACACGCTGCGAGCAAACCCTTCTTTTCTCCTCTTGCTGGTAGAGGCGTGTGTCTAAAAATAGCAGACGGCAATGACTGGCTCCATCCATGTAGAGGAAGCACCATCATGTGAGCCACTGACTGTAACTTGTATTACTTGTGAGATGCATAGGGCTTTGTGACCAAGATTTAATGCCATATATGAAATATGCCATATATGTGTATTACAAGAAAATGATATTGCAGCTGTTGGTCAGTACTGTGCTATTTACCTTGTACACATGTAAACATGTTTTATTTGTTAGATGGCAAGAACTTGAATCAGATCTTGTTCACTCCTGCACAGTAAGCATTCATGAGAACGGGCCATTTCTTGCCTTTCACTCTTCTAGCACTGTCATGCATTCGCCCAGACTTCACTCTGCACTCCCACCAAATGTAAAGACATTCACTGCCAAGTACCCTGCCATGTGTTTCTCCCTTTTTAGCATTTCATAGCAGGAATCACTGCATTTGATCAGTAAGCACTTTGAGCGAGTTTTATCATCATATTACAACACAATTACATTGCTAATGCTAAAGAATAACCAATAAAGTCTTTTTTTAAGATTCATTAAAAAAAGAACAAATTATCCTCACTGGCGAATTGTATCTATTTCGTTTACTCGATCATTGGACAAAACTACTTGGTCAGGGTATGTCGAGTTGGCCATCAGTGTAAAATAAAAGTCACTGTGTTTGTACCAGTAACTGTTAGATTGTAGCACTTTTTTATGCTTAAAATTTTGTCACATTTCATGTTGAAAATGACAGGGCGGGAGATGGGATCAATTAGTAGATTAGATGAAATGCCTTTTTTAGTTTTAGCTTTAGTCAAGGGAAAGAAACGACAAAAGAAACAGCATTATCTGTCTTGTTTACAGGCATCAGAATTGTCAGAGGATCTGCAAATTTCAGAAAATTAAGTTTTCTGACAGAGGATTGGCTTCTACTGTCAAGGGTTTTGCTTTTTTAATGGGTGTTATCTTTTCTGTTAAATAGCATTCTACAGTGATTTCTCACTGTATTAACCCTTTTTGATGGTGCTGGGAACTGATTTCAGTTTAAAAACTTGATGGCCCTTTTAATGCAGTTTTCAGAGGATTGGACTTCAGACTATTCTGATGCATGTAAAGCGATTTCTCACTGAGTTAAGCCTTTTCAGTCATGCTGGGAACTGATTTCAGTGTTGTCCCTTCACAGTCTGGGGCCTTGGTGGTTTTCCCTTTTACCCCAGTTTTCAGAGGATTGGACTCCAGACAATTCTGATGCCCGTGCTTATGCTGTGTTTTCCTCTGTCAGATCCAGCTTACTCCGCAGCAGCTTCAGTCTATCCAGATGCAGCTGCAGGAGAAATCCTCAGGGCAGAACATCGTCATCCAGTCTGGTCAGCCAGTCGACCAGTCCGCACAGTTGGCTGCTGCATCACAGGTTTGGCAGGGTTATTTTCCCCTTTTTTTTTCATTTTATTATTTCACCTTTGCATTTTTTGGGTGTGTCCTTGTGATTTCACACGTTCATCCTCTGTGCGTGTCTCTTTATCTCCTAATTGTTTTGATTATAAAAACTTTGCCAGTGACAGTATAAAAACTGTTGCCATTATTCCTACAAAAATAGTATTACAGTGGAACCTCCCTTATAAGACCTTCAAAAATCATCCAAAACGAGGGGTCTTATAAGGGAGGTAATTTTAATACTTACAAAAAAGGGCAATGTCTCGGAGAAGTAGGTCTTATGTGGGAGGGAGTATTATAATGGGAGGTCTTATAAGGGAGGTTCCACTGTAGTGCTGGTTTTTTAGCTTTTGCTTATGGCCTAACTTTTTTGTTGTTGCCAGTAATGCCATTTGCGACATGTCAGCGTTATTGCCACTAACATAATAAGCTGATATCAGTGATACTACAAAGCTACTCAGTCAGTAAAATGTTTGCAGCAGATCTACCAGATAATAAGCCATTATCGGTGGTATTATAAAGCTGTTTCAGTCGGTTAAATGTTGCAGCAGATCTACCAGATAATAAGCCATTATCGGTGGTATTATAAAGCTGTTTCAGTCGGTTAAATGTTGCAGCAGATCTACCAGATAATAATCCATTATCGGTGGTGTTATAAAGCTGTTTCAGTCGGTTAAATGTTGCAGCAGATCTACCAGATAATAAGCCATTATCGGTGGTATTATAAAGCTGTTTCAGTCGGTTAAATGTTGCAGCAGATCTACCAGATAATAAGCCATTATCTGTGGTATTATAAAGCTGTTTCAGTCGGTTAAATGTTGCAGCAGATCTACCAGATAATAAGCCATTATTGTTGGTATTATAAAGCTGTTTCATATCAGTTAAATGTTGCAGCAGATTTTCCAGATAATAATCCATTATTTGTGGTATTATAAAGCTGTTTCATATCAGTTAAATGTTGCAGCAGATCTACCAGATAATAAGCCATTATTGGTGGTATTTCAAAGCTGTGTAAATCAATTAAATGTTGTAGTAGTTCTACCAGATAATTAGCCATTATCAGTGGTATTACAAAGTGTGTCAACCAGTTAAATGTTGCAACAGATCTACCAGAATTAAGCCATTATAAATGACATCACAAAGATGTGCAAATTAGTTAAATGTTCAATCAAATGTTGCAGCAAATATACCAGAATTAAGACATTTTCTGTGGCATCACAAAGATGTGCAAATCAGTTAAATGTTCATTGAAATGTTGCAGCAAATCTACCAGATCCAACAGCTGCCCCAGCAAGCCCAGCAGATCTTCATCCAGCAGAGTGAGGGTGGAGACATCGAACAGACCGACGCCCAGGAGACCTAGACCTTCCCTCGCTCTGCGCTCTTTCAGTATCATAATAGTCTTCACTAACAACGAGAGAAAGGACTTGTTTGCATGGATGGGAATGTTGTTGTTGTGGGGTGTGTTTTTTGTGAAAGAGGTTGAAATTTTATTGTCGGTTAGCACTCACCAAATTCTTGGGGGGAAAATTGAAAGGGGTTGAATTTTTGTCTTTTAGCAATCGCAAACTTCTTGATTTTTTTTTCCATTTTAGTTTGAATGTTGCATGTTTTGAGACATTGTATCAAAGTCGCTGAAAATTGATCTCAACAAATTAAAACAAAGTTGAAATTTTGAAACCCAAAACAAAAAATGTAATCACTGAAACAAAACAAGTCATTTTTAGCACAGGAGAACGGGTTGAGCCCGAAACGTCGTGATTTGTTTTGTTTCTGTGATTAAATCTTTTGTTTTGGGTTTCAATTTCGACTTTGTTTTAATTTTTTGTGATTTTTACTGAGCCCAGCAGTCATCTTCGTTTCTGAAAATTGATCTGTTATTTTTTTTATTCCCAAAGTGTATGTCAGTATCACTTACTACAAGAGACTCAGATTTTCTTACACATGCATGCATGCATACTCATGGACTCTATGCATGTGCACATATATTAGCAAGATGATATACAAAGGTCAATCTTCAGAATCAGATGCATGTAAATCAAAACAAGTCAAATGTTTAGACTGGGGGGGGGGTTATTTCCTTTTCTGTTGCTTACGTTTCTGGTTTCGTAAACCTTTTTGGTGTTTGCCAATATTGTGCAGACTTTCTACAATTACCTGGTTTTTCTATATAATACAGTGGAACCTCCCTTATAAGACCTCCCATTATAAGACTCCCTCCCACATAAGACCTATTCTCGGAGACATTGCCCTTCTTTGTAAGTATTAAAATTACCTCCCTTTAAGACCTAATTTTCGATGAATTTAAAGGCGTTTTTACTTCTTGTGTATAATTTAACATGATATTTAACAATTTCCATTCATAGTGCAATCCAGTTTTTAGGTGTGTCAGCAAGCTTGTTGGATAAATGAAATGTAAAAACAAAAGGATGATAATGTTCTGAGTTGAGAGAAAGTGTGTACAAATCCATTTTGTGTATGGAAAATAAATCTGGAGCATAAATTTTAAGCGATGTGTTTGTGTGCATGAGACAGAGCAGAGAGATTGGTTTAAGAGGAGTGAAATGCACAAACATTAAGTTTCCAATGCCCCATCCAAGATCAAGCAATTCAACTATACAAAACTTACCCAAGGGAGACTACATAGGCCCAGTTAGCCAAAACGAATCTCCTCAGGGCTGGGTGGGAAAATGCATTGCAATTTCTTATCCTATGTAGCCTTGAAAAGTATGTTTTCGTTTTTCCTTAAAGGGGCACGCTCCCTGACGGATGAGTTTTTGCAAGAAACACATCAAGATCACCGGGAAAACACCCTTTACAGAGATCGCAACACTCACTTTGCTCTGGTTTCCTATAGAAATCAAACCGTCAAATCGGTGATTCCTCCTTGGCGGAGGTGCTGGAAGTCAGATTCTTTCAGTGAAAGAGAAGGCATGTGTCTTCTCTTTTATAATGGCCGCTTGAGCTAGACCAAATCGTTTGCACGAAATTTCCATAATACAAATCAAGCCTTTTTATACAGTTTACCAAAAGGAATTTTGCTCACAACAAAGGAAATAGCTCCTTTTTTTTTTTACTGCATTACAAAGAAGAAAAAGCTTCAACCACTCTCAGTGGCCTCCACCCACCCCGTCCAAAATGGCTTCTATCTCCGCCAAGGAGGACTCGCCGTTTTGACAGTTTGATTTATAGGAAACCAGAGCAAAGTGACTGTTCCGATCCTTGAAAAGGCTGTCTTTCTAGTGACCTCGACGTGTTTCTTGCAAAAAATCATCCGTCAGGGTGCCCCTTTAAGATCATTATGCAATTCTTTCTCATGATCTGTGAATTTAATAAAAGGAGATAACCATGCATTACACATCCCCAACTTTGTAAAAAGAAAAAAAAGAACTGCATCTAAATGATTTTTTACTCCAAATTTGATGGATTGTTTCTGGCGTGATTTCTACAGAATTTGTTGAGATCTGTTTGATCAATGCTGCTAATAAATGCCAACAAAAGAAAAATTGCTGGAAAATCTCATGACAAGGAAGGAACAGGATATAAAAAAATTCTGTGTCTGAATGAAAATGCAGATGAAATCCATTCATTTTAGACATACTTATTGGGTGCCCTATCCCTGGGTGCAATTCCATTAAAACTTAAAAGTTTTTGAGTGATGCTGTTCGCAAACATTCATACATATTCAGAAAGAATAAACATGTAAAAAAAAATCAAATTTTGTCACTTTTACTCTCTTTAGCTTTGAAGTTGAAGATGTCGGTTTTCTTGACCATATGACATCCTAGCATGACAAGTCCATGAATATCAACCCATTCAGTATTCTTTAAATAAACAATAGAATACCAGGGCATGCAAGTTACAGATCATACAAAATACATATAAATATGCACATGCATAATAAGAAATATTAATAGATACAAACGGAAAAAGAACAAAAATGAAAACACACGCACCCGCCAGCTTAAACTTAAAAGTTAAAGCCGCCTGTACAAGATTTTAAGAAAAAGCCAACATAATTATTGACGTCATTAAAAAAAATAATGGAAAATGAATATAAATGAAGAGAAACGACACGCACGAACACTGACACACTCGCGTTCGCCCATGCACGCATAGAAAATCAAAGTCCAATCAAAATCAAATCCCCACTCACACCCACTAATCCACTCCAGTCAACTCACCTTCTTCACACAACATATTTGTTGCACGCAAGCACACACAGAGACACATACACGCTCATGCATGCACACACACACTCCTTGGAGTTCTCTATCTCAAACATAATTGTCGCATTAGAATCTCATCGAGGCCAAGGCACTATCTCCCTATTACGCTCCACATTAAACAACAAACGGTGGTGGAGAGAAATTGTGCACAAACAAATCAACATTCATTCAAGAATGGCATAGCCTTCTAGTCTTGAATTATGTTACACTTAGACTTAATGCTGCTCGTCTCATTTCTCGCTCCCCTAGGTACGATCATTTCACTCCGGTTCTTCGTTCTCTACATTGGCTCCCAGTTCTGACTACAAAATTCTCCTCCTTGTCTTCAAGTCACTGAATGATCAAGCTCCCTTATATCTCTCTGATCTTCTTCATCTCTATGTCCCAGCTCGCCAACTACGTTCGTCTTCTGATTCTCATCTCCTTTCCCTTCCTTCTATCCGTCTCAAATCTGCTGACCAACGTTCTTTTTCCTGTCAAGCACCATCTCTTTGGAATTCTCTGCCTTCTCTCTCCTCTCCGACACTCCAACTCAGTCTCCTCATTCAAACTCTCTCTTAAGACCCATCTTTTCCCTGCTGCACCCTAAATATTTGATCAGTTGTCTATCGTATGCACGTGAGGGAAGATTGAATAAGAGGTTTGTGGTGTGTGTGTGTGTGTGAGCATGCATGTGTGCATACACGTGTGCTTGTGTGTGTATTGGTTTTGTGGGTTGTGTGTACACGCATGTGTGTGTCTGTCTGCGTGCGTACGTTGTGTGTGAGGGTGTTTGTGTATGTGTGTTGGTGTATGTGGTCAGTCTGTGCGGCTCGGTTGTTGTGGCTTATTGAATGGGGGATGAACGAGTCGGTGTTGTTAAATGTGTGTGTGTTAGAGAGAGAGAGAGAGTTGCTTTGTATATGTGTTGTTGCTGGTTGGTGTCATTCTTGAATGCTGTTTTTGTTGTCTATTTGTTGATGAATAATTGATTGTAAAGCGCTTTGGGCTCATCTGAGGTAAAGCGCTATATAAATGTACTATTATTATTATTGTTATTGATGATGAAAATGATGTTTTACGTCCTCTCGGCCATAGACACATATGGACATTTGTAAATACAAAGATGATGGGAACAATACTGGCTGCAATGCCCGGAGGCAGTGCAACACCAGTAAAGTCCCGAGTTTTTAATAATATAGATAGGTGTAGCTAACCAAGCCTCGGTTAAACCTCATCGGCTATATGGTACCACCACATTGTTAGCACAGAGTGCTTTTAAATTATTATTATTTTTTTTTTTTTTTTTTAATTATTAAACACACTACAAAGAATAAACTGGGTAAACAAAGATAGAAATAGTGAGGCAAGGAGAGAGGATAAAGAACTAAGGGAAAGTAGCTCTCTAAAATGAACTCCCTTCACTAAAGTTATTTTCGGCACCAATTCGCCTAGCAAGGTATAAGCAACAGCCACATCGAGACAGACCACGGTTCATCATCATCCATTCATATAATAAAAAGGCAAGTGTGTGTCTGTTTGTCTGTCTGTCTGAAACACAGAACGGGCCTTATAACTCCGCCGTTTTTCGACCCGGAATCGCTTCAAATTTGCTGTCAGGCTTGCTGTGGTCGGGGCAAAGCCTGGCAGCAAATTTGAAGAGAATCGGGAGAGGGCGTTACTCTCAGAGCAGCGCCAACGGGAAACGGGGCCTTATAACTCCGCCGTTTCTTAACCGAATCGCTTCAAATTTGCTGTCAGGCTTGCTGTGGCCGGGGGAAAGCCTGGCAGCAAATTTGAAGAGAATCGGGAAAGAGCGTCACTCGCAGAGCAGCGCCAACGGGAAACGGGTGTTTCTTAATCCTCATAACAGGACGACATGAATTTGTGCCCCACTGTTGTTGTGTACTGTATAACTTACACTATTAATAATGATGGTCAGCCTGGGTCATCCTTTTATGAGGATGAACCTTGGTCTGTCTCAATGTGGCTTTTGCTTATACTTTGCTAGGCGAATTGGTGCCGAAAAAAACTTTGGTGAAGGGAGTTAATTTTAGAGAGCTACTTTCCATTACTTCAATGCTAATTTTTACGTTCGCCCCCTCCACCAAGCTGGGAACTAGCCGACCCTAGACACTCCACAAGGCAATGCACAGGCCCCAACCAAAAGGACAAATAAAGCCAGAACAGATCCCTAGCTACAGGGGTAAAAGCAATTGTGTATGAAGGTGGATATCACTTGCTAATATCAGATTCATAGAAATACTTATGACTTGCTTACTTATTTAGTGTAAGTTGTGCTCATTCGTAGCTTAAAATGACTGTAGTTCAAAAGAAATATATGGATGACATGTCGACTCTCTGAAGTATAGTTAACGGAACACCTCATTTTTGCCAATTGATTGACTATTAAGAGGCCAATACTATGCAAGATGTTTTCCTGAAGTGGGCGTTTCCAAGATTGTCACAATAAACAGGGGAGACAAGCGATACTTCACTACAGTGTTTCAGAATACAAGGGTTATCGTTTCTTTACGTCATTTACGACTTTAACACTCTTCACATCAACTAAAATAAAAGTATTGTTTTGCATTTAAGCTATCATATATTTCGTGTATATTGTACAAAGTTTGTACTTTAATCTAATATAGGCCTATAAATGGCTTGTTGTGTAGTTAGTTATAGTAAAATGTCGCAATTTACTACTGCCTCTTTTCAGCATGTATTTGTGTGACGTCATTTTGCAGTAGGACTCCGCCGACAGAGCCAAGTCGTGTGTGTCAATCATTTGTGTGTTGTCATGTCCCAGTAATTATGGCTGATTTCTTCAAGTCAGCGTTCGGAATATTGGGTGGAGGACCAGTTCGAGATGGCAACGACTTTATAGGCCAATACGTTGAACTGGGAAACCAGAAATTACGAGTGAAACGCCTTATTGCAGAAGGTGGGTTGGGCTGCATTGATCAACTCGGTAGCCTGAGTAGGAGTCCTAGTCTAGTAAGCCTCGTCTTGTGTACATTGTGACTGACACCAAATGAATGACAGTGACAATCCCTCAGAACAGTGAATTGAATCTACCCTAATCCAGTATTGTATTGGCCTACCTGTCGATTATTAGGCGATGGACAGGGCCCTCTTCGGGCGTGTGATGTCCAATGACTGGTAGCCTACCCTAATCCAGTACAGTGGAACCTCCCTTATTATTAAGACCTCCCATTATAACATGACTCCCTCCCACATAAGACCTACTTTTCTGAGACATTGTCCTTCTTTGTAAGTATTAAAATTACTTCCCTTGTAATACCCATCCCTTATAAAAAAAATATAAGACCTCATTTTGGATGATCTTTGAAGGTCTTAATCTTATAAGGGAGGTTCCACTGTATTGTATAGGTCTACCTGTCGATTATTACTATATTAGTCACAGTTGACCATGGATCACTAGCGAAATTGTTTACTCTTGAAACCCAGTGCTGTTGACGC
>JAGGCT020000935.1:0-58463 GCA_017654935.2 Phymorhynchus buccinoides
TAGGACTAATATAAAATATCTTACAGAAATGTAGATGATGTGGAACAAGTTTTCATCGCATGAACAATCAGTTTAAAACAGTAACAGATCACGCAACTTCAATTATTAATTTTCTAAGAGTAAGAGGCTTAGACCCACAGGCAAAGACTAGGCCTACTACAGGTGTCCGTAGATCCCCCTTACCCCAGTGGGGGGGGGGGGGATTGGTCACTATGTTTTTTCTGAAAGCTTGGTCAATATGCTTTTCAATTTTACTTGTTTGCCAAAAATAAAAATAGGGCTCCACTATGTTACATGCGCATACATATAATTAAATTTTAAAGAAAGGGGTAGGGGTGCATAGAAATAATTTTAATTTACACAGTAAAATAAAAATTAATTCTGTTTTCAGATGCACAAGTGTCTACATAACAGTATTATCTCTATATAGGCATGGGAATTGTCATGGGAATTCCCATGCCTGCCATAGTAATAAAAATCAGACGTGAGCCTTGCAGGCTTTGCCTCTTGTTTGTATTCCCTTTATGCTTTGTTTACTTACTTTAGTATGATACCAATAGCGTAATTCACCTTGAAACTGATCACACAGCAGAGCCCACAGGTGTGCTCAGTCTGGCCCTCTCATCAGAGAAACCTCTGCAGAGGTAGTGCTGTGGTAAGCCACTTATTTCTGACGATTCCGTTTATATTCTGTCTACTTTAGTATGATAGCAATGCTGTGTAATTTTGTAAAGCATACTCAAATGTTCATCTTGAAGCTGATCACACAGAAGAGAATGTCTGCTTTTGTATGAAACCATGGTAAGCGTCTTCTCTCTCTTTTTTGATAATTCCTTTTGTACTTTATTTGTCTATGTAAGTATGATGATGATTGCAAAGCTGAATAGTTTTGAAAAGCATGCTTTATACTTTATTCTTCTGCTTTAGGATGATAGTGATAGCAAGGCTGAATACTTTTGTAAAGAATACATCGAGTGACTCAAGTAAAACTTTATTGCACAATTTTTCATATTCATATCATTGACCATAATCCTATCTCAAGGTCCTGCCATCATTTTACAGTCATTACCTAAGGCTATCCCTTACTTTTGTATCCGTTTTTTTCTTTCCTTACATTTTTGCTTCTTTTAATGGACAAGATCTGTACTGAATACTCTCGAGTGAAAGACTTGACATTTTAATTTTTCTCAAATGATTCATTAAGTCCCGTCATCCAACTCCACTCCTTTCTTCTATTATGCCCCCCATCCCTCCTTTCTTTCACATTGGCCTCACTTCTCTACTACCTCCCCTGCCACCCCTGCACGCCTCTTCTATTCCCAGCATTTATGGATTTTCCTTCTGTGGCAGGGGTCTTTGGATTTTGAATGCCAAATTCCCTAGACAGTTTATAGCTGTTGGTAAAGTTAGGACAGTGAGATAACCGCATATTGGATCATGTGTGCCACTTGTCCTTGCACTGAGAAAACACTCAGGGAAAGGACTGGCATTTGATATACAGTGAAACCTCCCTTATAAGACCTCCCATTATCCCATATATTACCTAATTCTCTGAGACATTGCCCTTCTTTGTAAGTATTAAAATTACCTCCCTTAAGACCCCTCCCTTATAAGACCTCATTTTGGATGATTTTTAAGGTCTTATAAGGGAGGTTCCACTGTATTGCTGGCATCAGAATAGTCTGAAGTTCAATCCTCAGGAAATCGCTGTAGAAAAGCCACCAATGCTCTAGATCAGACCAAAATTGTGTAAATTAGTAAGAATCAGTTTAAAATGCTATTTTAGGATAACGATCTCACTCGTGGAAAAAGTCAAACACCTCTGGCACCAGAAACAAATCCTCTGGCAGCAATTCTTAATCCTCTGAAAGTTGCAAATCCTCTGACAGTTCTGATGCCTGATATTGACTAGCCCAGTTGGGCTGGCTAGGCAGCCATCCTGCCTGCCCAAGTGGACAAGTCAAGGTCACTTGCCCCAGGCGGTTGGTCAGTCGTTAATGTTCACCCCTGGTACATTTGCAGTTGTACGCCATCACCTATGGCAAGGTCCTTGTCACCATTAGCCGGGCAACAACAGTTCTGGAGACCGGCGATCATTTCTTTGTTCCTCGTGGTAGGTCCTTTATTTGTTTGTGTAATCGTCAACTTGCACGTTTTGATCTTTGTTTAGTGCATGCATGTTCAAGTTAACAATTTATATAGTGAAAATCGAAGAAAAATCACAATGCTTTTCTGATAATGAAATATTGCATGGAGGTCCACATAAAATTATTAACAAATATTGATTGTAACAACATGCATTGTTTGTTCAGTAATTTGTATTTTAGCTGTTCTTTTTCTTCCTTAATTATCTGCCTTCATCGTTTGAAGATTCTGATAGTGCAGTACTGAGAAGGGTTCTGCGCACGTTAGTAAGTTAGGTCAAATCCAGGTCGAATGACAATCAGGGTTGATCAGTGTCAACATGATGAGACACATCAGCATTGCATAGAAATTCATGCCAGGGTTTGTTTTTGTTTTTTATCAGCTCTGTGCAGGAGACATTCGTTGGCGGGCATTTGTGAAAACATTCTCTATATACTCTGAATTATATTGGCATGTCAGCCAATGTGTGTGTGTGTGTATGTATGTGCTTTACATTCATGAATACAGCCCCCCTTCACCCAGCCCCCACCACACACACACACAAAATGGGTGGTGCTGAATTGGTGGCGACATACTTTCAATTTGAGAGTAGCCAGCATTTCACAGAGAAGAGTCTCTGTGACTAAAAGATAATACCATACCATTACAATATACTATACGGAATGGAGAATGAATGTTTCTATATTCAGTTTCAAAATTTTCATGTCTTCAGGCATGGTAGACCTCCGTGAATCGTGGAAAATCCGTGAAACAGTTTGAAATAAAATTATTAAAAAATGCATTGAAATGGCATTAAAAAAAAAGTGAAAATTTCACTCTCATTTATTGAATTTTCTTCACTTTGCCCCCACTACCATGCCTGTGTCTTGCATCTCGACAGTTTAAAACAGCAGGGTCTCTATAAAGGTCTGGTTTGATGTGTTTTTTTCTTATGAAGGGACAGTGTACAGTCTGAAGAACCTGCGAAACGATGAGGCCAGCCTTTCCTTCACCAACCTCATGGTGGACCATATGGACACGACTAGCGTCAGCCAGCCCAGCTAGAGGCAAAGCCGTGCTGATTTTCACTACACTGTGGTGCGGCGCTAGTACCCGTGGATGGGCCAGGAAGGCTTTTAAAACATGCTCCTGAAAGAAGGCATGCAGCATACATTGTCACGCCTCTTTAATCAAAGACAAAAAGGAGTGGACAAGATTGAAAAAGTTTACCAGAATTTACATTAAGACTAAGTAAATTTGGATGTGGCAAGTGCTGGCATACATTGTCACGCCTCTTTAATCAAAGACAAAAAGGAGTGGACAAGACTGAAAAAGTTTACCAGAATTTACATTAAGACTAAGTAAATTTGGATGTGGCAAGTGCTGGTACTTAAAGCTGTTCTTCAACTGTTTGCTCTTGTGAATAACTTTTAAATAAGCATCCTTGCATTTAATAGACGATTTTCGGAGAGAAAAACTAGAGGAGAGCACTTTGTGAAAATTAGAGTTGTTTACCTCCATTACTCGGTCAAACACCATAGCAACAATGGCGTCGAAGCTTGAAACCGCAGGATGCCAGCCAGAGACTTGCAAACTTTTTTTTTTTAGAAAAATAAGGGGTGGCCAGTTGCTACAAAGTGATAGAACTTGCAAACTGTGACGTAAAAATATAAATTACATCAAATTTTTGAATGACGCACTGCGTTCTACATGCTGTGTGTCTCCTCAAACACACGAAGCGAGGGCTGGGGATTTACCTGAAGGTAGAGTAACTTCCCCTGTTTGACCGATTGAATTAGGCGAAATCACTCCCACACACCATGAAATTACTCCCCTTAATTATTTCCGAACAATTCCTATTAAAACTATACATGTAAAAACAACAAAACTAAGCAAAAAACAGAAAAAAGAAAGCAGCAAAACCAACTTGTATACTGCGTGCATGTTTCAATGCATAGTGTAAATATTTATTTGTAGTGGCCTATAAATAATCCATTTCTCCTTTCTGAACTGCTGCTTTTTGTTGCTTTGTTTAAAAAGTGTAGAACCCAATTTTGTTCCCTCAACTCTTGTCAACTAGCTGCTTATATCGACCATTTTCAACCACTTTTCTCAAATTTAACCACTTTCGTTGAGCCAACAACGAGCAATATCTTGCAAGTCTCTCATTTCATCTATCTTTTTTGTTTTAAATCCTGAAGCAGGGGAAACAAATGAAGTATTGCAATATTTGGTACTCTACCTGTATGTAATTTGATTAGTTTTAACAAATATTAAAAGTATTATCTTGTTCTGAATTCATGTACAATTTTGATGTATAGTCTGCCAAGAGTTTGATATTTTTATCAGATGACTCCTTGTTTGATAGCTTTTCTTTTAATCCCTGTCCTGCTCAACGAATATTTTTTGGGCTAGCGCTAATAGCAGTAAACCTGCATCACTGTAAATTGCCACCACCACTCCTATAATCTTAATTCCCAAACCTCTGCTTAGTTTGACCGATTACTTTTAGGGGATCATAGGCCATAGACAACCCTCCACTGTTACGCTTTGTTCTAGGCAGCTCGCTCAATGCCACTCCAGCTGGTTCCATGCCTCTCTTTTTCAGATAAATTGTTTCAGGATCAGAAAGATTATAAAACCGACTCTTGCCCACTTAAACTTTTGCATGCTTCGATTACCCCAAGTTGCCTAGTTTTCAGGACACTTTTTAACTCTTGTGCGGTGAACGGTCGTGAACGTTAAAAAAAAAATCGGATCGGAAACGTCTAGAACGTTCGGGAACGTACGGATTCCACGTGGCCGGTTTGGGCGCTTCCATTTTGTTTCTATCACATGGCAGTCACGTGAGCGCTTCAGCCTCGCTTTCGCTGTAGATTACACTTCCGTCCTGTTGCTTGCAATGGCTTCTAGGCCGATTGGTTTGAAAGATATGAATTTTTGAAAATTAGTGACCGACTTCGGCATTTTCGCGATTTTTCCAATATGGATGACGAACAGTTATGGCGTCCATTGACTGAGGAAAGCAATGAATAGTCCTATTTTTGTGAAAGATGGGACTTATGAGATCGCGAAGTGATGAGTAAGGAGTGTATTCTGACCTATTTCGGCAGCGAGCTTGTGTTTGTTCGATCGATGCGAATTTTTGAAGTCGTGTTACTGACATCGGCATTTTCCCGACTTTTACATCATGGATGATGAGTCGTTATTGCATCCACCTGAGTGATGACAGCGATGAAAATTCCCTTTTTTGTGAAAGATAGGAATTATAAGATCGTGAACTGAAACTTACTGAAAGGGTAAGTGAATGGTTTTGATCTACATTTCCATTTCAGTCGTCTTAGGCTTCAACAGTCTGCAAAAGTAGGCAGTGAATGACTAGTGAATGCAGTTTGCGAATACACTTTGGCATTTTGATTTTTTTTGTGGAGCCATGCATCCCCATAACATCTTGGAATTCCTTTTGCAACTCAGACATCTCGGCAACACATTCAAAACAAAAAAACACACAAAATCTGGTAGGGTATATTTTATTTTATTATTTTTCCGACGCTACCCCGCCTTTTGTACGGAGCGACGTCCCTTGGGTTAGGATTTCAGAGGTGATTGAGAGCACAGAGCGTCAGGCACAAGAGGGTTAATCCCGTTTTTGCCAGTCAATCTGCATATAGTAATCATACAAACTTCAGACAATTATCAGAAAGCTTCATTGTTCTTGTTTTCTGTGTGGTTTACACCTTTTTTTTTTAAACAAGGAAAAGAAGCTTCTACTATGGCAGCAAGAAAGTTTTTAATTTTTCATGGGGATCAGTATGTTCTGGGGAGCTGTCTATGGACGGACGTGGTGGCGCCCTCGGAGGAGGACCTCTCATGCTGGCTCAGCGACTAAGACATTATTGTCGTCAGTAAGGGGCTTGGTAGGTGGTCAGCATACAGGCTCCATTGAACTGCACCGAAGTGACTCAGCAGCAGTGCAGTGTCTCCTCGGTTGGTTGCCTCCTGATGGCCTAACATGGATTCGCTCCCCTTGGACTGTTGGTTTCGGATTCTGCGACTTGAACAAACTGGGGTGTGGCTGCGGGGTGGCACTTGGAATTAGCGGAGTGGGAGCAACGCCACTGTATGGCCCGGAAGATGGGACCTGCTTACTGTAAATAAGAGTATACTGTAATGTTTAAATGGCTCTCTATGTCTGTTTAATGTGTTTGTGGGAGAACTGTTCTATTTTGTGCTTTGACACACAGTGAATAGCTCCGATATCACCGTTTATGGTGGAAGGGGATTGTCTCTTTTAACCATCTATCTCTATGTCTGTTTATAAAAAAATTGTTGATTGTTCTGCTGTCATTTATTAACATGATATCACAACATAGAAATGGCTGAATTTATTGCAGACTTGAGTTTTTGTAAAAAGTACTTGTATGAAAGTTTGCATGAAGCATTTGGTCAGACATTACACTGAAGCTTACTCCGAACAATGACCTCTGATACTGTATAAAACTTCATCTCTAAAAGTTAGTGGAATCTGTGTAAATTGCATTGATTCCTTTACCAATCCTTGAATAAAGAAAAACAATTGAACTATTATTTTCTTGATTTCCTTTTTGTACTTTAATCCTCCACCACAAAGTAGAGGAACACTGTTTTTATTACATCGTGTGTTCTCTCACCTTCTGGAAGTTCTGTGCTTGTAACTTCCTCTAATCTGTCACTCTCTTTGACTCTGCCTTTTCTCTTTGCTCACTGTATAATCTACTATCTGTCTGCTTTACTGGTCCATTCTGCCTTTGTTCTAGAAATTCTTCTTCTTTTTTTTTATCTCCATCTGAAGATGGACATGCTGGGCCTAACTATTTCTTAGATACATAATGGCAGCATGAGGAATCTGAGCCAGGAAATTGTCTGAGCGATCATCGAAGAAGAAGAATATCCACAGGGTATAGCGACAAGTCCTGTTACCTCTTGTGCTATATACATAGCTGCCAACCCTCCCGGTAAATCCGGGAGCTTCCCGGATTTTGTCACCTCTCCCGGTCTTCCCGGAATTCTTGTGAAACTCCCGGATTTCGAAATGTCCAGCTTAGATGACCTCAGAAACGAGTGTTATGAAAACCGAAACTGGGTTCAGGAAGCTTCACGGAGCAGAGTTCGTACTGCGCATGTCGGAAGCGGGGGCTACTTCCTCCTGCAATACTTTGGCAGTCTTTAGGAGAATATGACATCCACGTCCCCCCTCTAGGATTTTGTTTTGGAATGTAATTTCAAATAAAAGTGATACATTATCTGCACCTCACGTTAAATACAGCCAAAGGGTCATCAACTACAACAGCAAATACAACAGCTGCCATGCTTCTTCCAACCAGCGTCTTCTTAAGTGCTGCACAGAATCATTTTGGATTTGCAATGTGGTGAAGTACATGAAGCTGATGTGCTCACTGGTGTAACAGTAACCAAGAGCTGCTATTGTGTATGAAAACAAATATTCTGACAGAGGATGTCTGATGCTCAGTGACATGTCGCATCTGCGCTCATTACGGGAAACTGTCTGAGTGATCGGCAAAGAAGAAGATATTGACATAGGCAGAACTCAGTTCAGTGACCGAGTGTGTTGTCACAGAACCATTTTTTTTTCTTTCTTTTTTAACTCTTCTACTACCAAGCATAACTTAGACTGTTTACTGTTGTGCACCAAGTAATTTTTGCCGCTGCACTGACTTTCGCACACACTCTTTTTAAAAATTCATTTTAAAAAAATACTCGCTCGAATCATCACTAAATTTACCTGTGTCGATCTGCTGCTGCAAACCCAAGATCGTTTCAACACTTTCGATGCTCTTTTTGATTCGCCTAAGTTCAGATTCTGCCACTTTTTGCACAGTAAATGCTTCATCGGCACTATCGCCATCTTGTAGAGGTTCACGCCAAAAGTTATCAGTTTCCATCGCCGAAAATGATTGAAAATTACAAAATTTAGCCTACAAATGAAGATGGCGGAAGATTATGCTTTCCCTGAGCGAACTGCGCATGTCACGGAAGTAAAGGATGTGATGTCACTTGATATAAATACCGCAAAGGGAGACACCGGGGTTTCCCTAGTATCTGGCGGTCAAACCCGCCCGTGGCTAGCAACGGAATACGGTAAACCAGCGGGTCAACCCGCCGACGGTAGTAGAGGAGTTAATTGGATACTCAATTTAATTTATTGTCTTCAAACAGAAGAAATTTTTTGCTAAAAAATACAGAATAAATAATAAAAGCATTTCAGTACTTGTCTGTTACACAACAAACACTGAAGAAGATAATTCTACACAAACAATAGGCACAATTAGTTAACATGGAAACAATGAAAGTCAACAAGCACACACACACACACACACACACACACACACACGCAAAGTAAGTTAAACCTACCATATTTTTCTGACTATAAGGCGATACTTTTTTTCCAAGACTCAGACCCCTGCGCCTTATAAAATGACTGATGAAATAGTAAGAAAATATAGTAACAAAATCTTCAATTTGGGGGGTGCGCCTTATAGTCCGAAAATTACGGTAATAAAGATAGCCATTTAGTTAACCCTTTCGCCGCCAGCCATTTTGTAGCCAAAAAATACCATTAAACTTAACTGGGTAGAACAAAAAATTATCTGCAATATTGGGAATTCCTTTGTGACATGTTTATCATTAGGCCTATCCCTACCTCCCCAAAATTAAGAAAATATGGTCTTCTGGGTAACAGGCTCTGGCTTGATGCCTTTTAGTAACATGGGTGTTAAAACCATTGTGGTGCATAAATGCGACATTGGCGGTGAAAGGGTCAAAGGCACCATTCATAAATTAAAAGCAAATAGTATATCTTACAGTGTCTTATATTTCATGTTTGTGTTTGTTCTCCTCAACATCTTACACACACACAATGTAAAAGCCTTTCTGTTCATTACAAGGAAATAATCTGAAAGTCATTCTATCTTAACATAAGGTCAGGTCAGGTAATGAGGGCAACTAGGCCTCGCGGCCTCTGAAGTGCCCTTTCAATATAGTTTTTGTAGTATTGAGCACAGCTGTGACGGTTTTTGATGACACAATCAGTCATGTTGGTATCTCACTAAATTTGCATAAACAGCTTGTTATGAAGATGTTTCTATGTAGTGCGCTGTAACAGCATACAACAGGCAAAGTTGTTTTGTCATTGCTGAAAAGCATTTTATTCACATTTTCCCCTGAAACTTCAATGCTTTATAAGATTCAAATAAAACATGAATGGATAATGAGGTTTAAAAAATGAAAGGTTGCATGCACTAGCCTCTGCAACACCTACAAACAACTAAACCATTCCAATATTCTTGGTATGCATAATTCATTCAATACAGTAAATTTGATGACATAAATAAGGGCAGTACAATACCATATGAACATTGCAATATAAAAGAAATGGAATAAGATTTTAAGAAGTAACTACATTCATGCTCTCCGTTGTTATTCACACTTGGTCAATCATGAGGTACCTTTTGAACATTTAAAATGCAGCATAGTGTTCAGATAAACATCATCCTTATGTATAATTTTTGTGACCATCTATTGTCATAACTCATATACCGGTAGATTGAAGTTTCAAATCATGTCTCAGGCGATTTTAACAGTTTGGAAACAATTTTATTTGAACTTTGGCCCCAGGGGGGCTTTTAAGCTAATACATAGATAACAACACAATGGCAGACACTGGTGAGTCAAAAAACATATATTCAGATACGAATAACAACAAAAAGACAATGATCTAGGAAATAAAATTCACAACAAAGAATGATTTAAGAAATAAAATTCAAACTAAAAGTATCCCATACAAGAAAATACAAAAACAAAACAAAAGTTTTGTGACAAAAATTAGGCAGTTCGTAAACAGAATCATGTCTTCTTTCTTTTTTCAAACTCTGGAATTGTGTACATTTTCATAACATCAATACAAAATATATTTTACTATTCCAAGTTTCATTAGCTTTATCAACATTTTCAAAAAACATCTTTCTCAATGTTCTTCAAGATAAATAAAGCAAATTTGTTGTTGTTTCTGTTTGTCAGACCTAATTTAAAATGGAAATAGTTGTGTTAAAATTCAGAAGCAAAAAATAGCATCTTTTTGTGCGTTTTTTCATATTTTTAACATGGACTATTTAAGTACTATGTGTTTTTAAAATGCCAAATAAAAAGATAAAGGCGACACCATACATTGATAAAATATCACATTTGCTTAAAGTGTATATAATGAAATTGAATATGTTTTTACTCATTTCCTTCTCATAATTAAGTAAATAACACACAAAAGTTCATTCTGTAGTTACTACTAATAAAAAATACTAAAATACAAGCATCATAAACATTGTGAATATGCATCTTTCCTAATTTACATGACAAAATTATCCCAGTAAAAACAGAATTCAAGAAATGCCAAATACAAAAACAAACAAAAAAGTCCTAGAAATAGACACACACACAAAACACACCAGAATCCTAGAAATATGACACAAATTACCTAGGAAATATCACTTGGCTGAGCAAACTGGAATGATCATATAACCCGTTTTCTTTTTTTTTGAATCGCTGATATTTTAGTAACCATTTGTATGACATTAAACGCATACACATGTACCGGTATTCTAAATTGTGTGGTTTGTTTCTTTTTTTTACGCATAGTAATTTACAAAAAGTGAAAAGATTTTTTTCTAACATTCTTTAATTTTTGCCCATGTCGGTGATGATGTTCTTGAATTCACAACCAAAGATCAACCAACCACAAAACTCTGAAACAACTTTCAATTTCTTTCTTCAATACTTGCAGCTAAGCTGAGCTTTTTTTAACAAGTATTTTGTAGTTCATACTTGAGAAAGGAACACAAAACCCAAACACTTTAACAGTTCCAATCGATGAATACATGACTTCTGTACGTTTTCCTCTACATATTATTCTGTAAATTAAAGTGCAAGTTAAAAGATAGTCGGCAGTGTGTGAAGTTTAAACCCCATTCTCTTGTCCACACAAGTTAGAAGGCTTCATTTCAACTATAAAACTTGCATGTCCAGGCCAGCACAGGCCAAAAGAAAGTCTAATGTAGAAAGGTTAAGAATAAATATTCCCCTCTTTCTCTTACCCAAGACATGGGCACAACTAAGAAATCTACTTGGTGAGTTGAAATATCTGTTCCAGGCACAATTATAATCAACAGATTTTTCTTTTATCCTTTGATACTCCAGGCCTGTCGCATCATCAAGTCGAAGTAGGCGTCATTGTCAACTGAGGCTGACACACCGACGTAGTAGTTGTCGAACTCTTCTTTGGTGATCTGTCAACGAAAAATAATTGTATCAATTATTTATTTCAATGGAAATTTTTGTATTGTGCGTGCACACACACGTTTGCCATTTAAAAGCATTTGTTTTACTTGGGTAAAGTATAAAAACTATAAAGAACAAAAACAGAAATTTTATTAAAAGCAGGAAAATAAAATATGACTGACTGACTAACATTAAATATAGCAATGAATTATTTTTTTAATAAATGTGAGGAACTTAAAAATCTTTGGGGGAGGGGGGGGATAGGCACACAGAGCTTGACTGAGCATCGGTGTTAAATCAAATCAAAATATCTTTATTATCTCTAAAAAGAGAATTTGCATTCAGGTGCCACAGAACATAGATACTGACATTACAAACACAATAAAGGAAATACATTGTATGATTAATAAGCAACATAGAAGATTAAATATATAAAACACACAATTAACATGCTTATTTTAAAACAATTAAATAAATTACTCTAATACTGACCAGACTCATGCTGTGAGTTGAACAAGGAGCCTCAACCAGCAATGCTGCTCAAATGATTACAATTTTGCACAGGGCATATTAGCAATGTTATCATAACAACTACTGTGTAGAATGAAACTGTTTTCAGGATACAAAAATATGAGTGCTACCATGCGATAAAGAAAAATATTGTGCTGCTGGATTGTTACTTACTCTTTATGCGTGTAAAGGAAATCATAATTGAAGCTTGAGTATTGTATATCAGAATGCCACTGAATGCTGAGGGGGGGGGAATGATACGATTTAGAGCAAAAAGAAGAAAATTCCACGAAGTAACCGATGAATGTAAAAGTGCACGAAAAAACCCTACAAAATACATATTGTCGTGAAATTCAAAAACCTTGTATCTCAATTTTGGTAGTGTTTAGAGAATTAAAAAAAAAAAATGTATCTGCATTTACCACAATTGATTAACGGAAACTATGAAGAAGATGTTCAAGACATTGCGAGTTTAGTCGTACATTTCGTTAAAATTACTTCTTACTAGATCTGAATTTGGGACATTTCTTCCATTTACACAACCTCATTTACCCCAGATATAAAGTCGCTAGAGATACGAGCTTTTGGTGGAAGGTGGCGGGGAAAATTAGAGAGCTGACTATGTATCTAACTAAAAAAAATAAAAAAAATTGAGATACAAGGTTTTTGACTTTCACCACCGATATTCTGTATAGCATAAAGTATCAATTATCCTGAAAGTTTTCATTTTTTTCTTTAGATTTAAAAAAAAAAAAGATATACATGCATTTATTTTTATTCATTCTTTCCATATATGTATCCAAAATGTAAATTAAAAAATCTGATTAATTCCTCATTTTAGCAATTTGAATTTTTTTTTTTTAATTGTAAGACTAACAGAGCCCAAATTCTCACTTTCGTGTCAAATTTTGTTAAATGATGTGGCTGAAATGTCAACGTTTAGTTGATTGTAAAATGAAGCAATTTGATATTTAAAATCTGTTGTTTTTTGCATACTTATTTGGAATCCTAGCTGCATTTCGTCGGTGAAATTCAAAAACCTTGTATCTCGATTTATTTATTTTTTTAGTTAGATACTAAACTCGCAATGTCTTGAACAACATATTCATCATAGTTAATCAATTGTGATCAACGCGGTTAATTTTTAAAACATTTTGTTTCATTTTTCTCAAAACTACCAAAATTGAAATACAGTGGAACCTCCCTTATAAAACCTCCCATTATGACTCCCTCCCGCATAAGACCTGCTTCTCTGAGACATTGCCCTTCTTTGTAAGTAATAAAATTACCTCCCTTATAAGACCCCTCCCTTATAAGACCTCATTTTGGATGATGTTTGAAGGTCTTATAAGGGAGGTTCCACTGTACGATGTTTTTGAATTTCACTGACAATATCATGGATGGAAAGTTTTCTCATGCACTAAGGGATGCCAAAAGGTAAACAATGTCTACAGCTAGAAGTCTTATGATTTTTTAGGTCTTCTTGTTGAATGTTCTAACAAATATATTGTATCTGTAGGTGTCTGTAACCGACGACACACTTTCAAAGAAGGAAAAGAGCGTGTATAAAAAACATTTATTTCATACATGACGATAACACTTCGAAGTTTACTACTAATAATTAAAAAGTCCTGTTGAGCAGAAAAAATGCTGAACATGATTAACAAACGCTTTGCTAGGTGAAACAAAATGCCTAGACTAAATTCTACACAAAATGAAAAATACTATACACACTGAATAAAAGTAGGTGTTTATCAACATCACAAAATATGTGTACATCTTGATATTCACAGAAACTGTTCAACAAGTACAAATATGTACAATTACCCATTTGATGTTTTCCAAATAAAATGATGACCTAATACATGTACAAATATTTTTTTCTAGATTCTTTTGATCAGTTTTCATGGAGTTGATTTGTGATGTTATTGGTGCATGCAATCACACTTTTATTTGATAGATTGCATCCTGACACACTAAGTATCATAAATACAAGTAAAATTGTCCCTGGGTAAGGTCTTTATTTCAAAACAAAACTGAGTCAATGCAGATAAAAAAAAAGTCAGCAATAATATAACTAGTATTAGGAAGTTTGGTCACTTAAAAAAAAATTATAATGAACAAAACCGCCCAATGTTCTGAAGAATTGTTTGGGAGTCCTGTCTTGCTTTTTTTGTGTGTGATTAAAATAATTACGTTTCATGTCTATGGAAATAATATGCACACAAAAAACCCAACTTATTTTTAAAAGTCTTCCATCTAAATTTTAACACAAAAAAGTACATAGAAAACATAAAAATCATTTGTTTTGTTATGACATTCCAAAAATATCCATTTTCAAACATAACTATAAAACAAATTCTTAAATAAGATTTATACATCACAAAATATTTCTCATCTCTTCACTCATCTTGCATTGCATTAAATATCACAAGTCTGAAACTAACATACTTGTGACAATGAAAAAAGAAAAGTTTTCTTGGGCAAAGGAAAAGATAACCCAGTCTTTCATAATTCAAACCTTCAATAAATGATAATTTACTAACATTTTTTAAACTGGAGATGATTTTATACAGCCCATTTCTTTAAAACTATAGACCAGTATCAAGTGTTTAAACCCTATCCAAACCAAGCCTATATTGGACTGGGCTCAGTTTAAGCACAACCTAAAATATTCCGATCAGTGCTATATTATGTGAATCTTGATGAATGTCAGAACTTCCCAAGGCAATACTCGGAATTAAAATAGCATTCCAAAGTTTAAAGTCACTGATTAAAAAGTAAAGCGAGCAAAATTTTAAAAAGGGGCAACAAATATACCATGTCATATCACAGCACTACATGTTTCCCATTATTTGCGGAAAGAAAAGTAAAAAGATGAGATTGTTTTCTCTTTTAATGTTTTCTATGTCTGTTTTCCTTTCTTTTGTGTTTGAAAAGCGGAAATCGAAACTAAAAATGCAGATGTTTCGTTTGAATTGAGCAACTTTTCTGTCACAAAGTGTGAACATGTTCATGAGTGTGTGTTTGTGTGTTTTATGAACAGTAAATAAGATCACTTCAGGGAAAATGAACAGGCAGAACCCAGCTGAATAATGCAATGAAATATATATGCGCAACTATTTTCATTATGACATCTACACAAACACAGCCAATAACATGTCCAAAGAATGGTAAGCAAATACACGTCTACCCTCTTCCATCTAATTTTAAACAAAAGTATCAAGAAGGAGATCAATTCAAGCAGGGTAGGGGAAGGGGTGTTATAATTGACAAATTCAGTCATGAATCCTTGCAAATCCTTATAAACTGTAATACAACCCCAGCCTCCCTTTGCTACACATGTCAGAACTGCATGTACAAAATGAAACGGAACTTTTGGCAGTTCAATCTACATTCCAACACTCAAGGTCCTTGTAACATAAGTCACTGAACGGTTAAGTAGATTCAAATCAGACGAGCACGATGAGTGAAGATCTCACAGCTTCCAGGCTTGGGTCATCATTAGATTGAAATAGGCGTCAGTGTCGACGGAAGCGCTGACTCCAACGTAGTAGTTATCAAACTCTTCTTTCGTGATCTGAAAGAGAGCAGAGACACCAAGGGTGCGTCTAAGGATAGGTTAAGTGCAAACATAATAGCAGCCATTAATAAGGGGGACCAAGAAGAGAAACAAAAAAGAGAGAGTAAAGGCAAAACTTTCCCATATCAAAAAGATTGAAAAAAGGATTAATAATTTTGTAGAGAATAGCACAGCTTTTTAAAGGTAAAAGCAACCCTCACACCATTTACCCAAACACTAAAAGCTTTATTAAAAAAAAATGCCTGTCCTTTGATATTTTGTTCATTTAGAATTTAAAAGTTAACTGCATGTAAATGTTGAACCAGCAAACCATGCCAAACCTTTAATAATTTGCCCATCAGACTGATTAGGATGAAGAAAAATAACACTCAAGGCTACCTCCCATAAATGCCAGTTTAAAAATGTCCATCATTTTTTTGAAATCACTTTCAAGCACTGCTCTTTATACCAGGGTTAAAAAAGCCAAACAGTTCTCAAAACAATTCTGTAAGTGGATAATCCACAACCAGTAATGGATGATACCACCTGTTCCAATAGAACAATAATGAAGGGTAAATTTTATATGTTTTCAGCAAATGCTAAACATTTCTTAAACAACATTTTCCAAATGTTCTTGATGAGGTAGGAAAGTTTAACCTTGAGAAAAATATGTCCAGAAAAAAAAGGATGGGGGTTAACCCTTTCACCGCCAACGTTGCATTTTTGCACCACAATGATTTAACACCCATGTCACTAAAAGGCATCAAATCAGGGCCTGTTATCCAAAGACCCTGTCTTAATTTGGGGAGGTAAGGATAGGCCTTGCTTTCAATATGTCACACAGGAATCCCCAGTATTGCAGACATAATTTGTTCTCTACCCAGGTAAGTTTGATGGAATTTTTTCGCTGAAAAATGGCTGGCGGTGAAAGGGTTAAAGGAATCAAACTAGCACATACAAATCATTGTATGAGATTAAAAGAAAAATAATACGATATATATTAACAATAATGATTTTGAGTGTAAAACAAAACGAGCAATATGTGGTCAAGGGCAGACACCCATTAAACTCTACTATATGAAAGTGCTGTGCACATTTCTTCTCAACCAGCCACATTTCTCTGTTGTTTAATAGGGAATTGGCGGAGGCTGAAATTCAATGGAGAATATTATAGTACAAAGACTGCCCAGGAAAAAGTAGAGGGCAAAGTTGAGTCAATGATAATATGTAGTACTGTGAGACTGAAGCAAGAGGATCCTGCACTTGGACTCCCTTTGGGAATCTGCTCTTGACCATCACGCCCTGGATAATCCTAAAAATCTGCTTTAAAATAAGATTTAAACTTATGAAAACATGCATGTAAATATGCGCATCAATTTGTTTTTGAAGAGTAATTAACACATGCAATCCATTACGGGTATTACTGAATTTATACTTGAACAATCAGATCACACCTAAATTATACTGTAAAAAAAAAGAAACGCAACAATCCATTACCTTGAACTTATCGTTATTTATTTGTATACTAATAATTGTAGAAAAATAATGGAAGAAACGAGAATGTCCACATTTGCTACACCTCAAAGGTTGTTCCTTTGACACTTCATTCACTTCCAACTGTGCGTTGACTGTTCAGTACCTGTTCAGTGTACCATGCCCAGAATCAGTAGGGGGAATATTATTACATTGCCTTTATGAACATTGTTGCGCTTCTTCTTTTTAACAGTATAGGATGATTTGCATGCATCTAGGGGAAGAAATACAAAACACAAGAAAGATATCAGGGAAGAGGAAGAAGTTGGGGTGTGGAAGGGGAAAGGGCAGAAAAAAGAGGGGAAAGAATTACCATATTTTTTAAAGTTTGGGTTATAAAGCGCACCTTTTAATAAGGCACCCCCCAAAAAAACTTTAATACAATTTTTTTCCCCCAAATGTTGAGTATGGCAAAACCCGGCTAAAGTCGCTGAGAAACATTCTTAGCAATGCACAAAAACAGGTAGCTTAGTTATACTTGATTCTGTGTATTTTGTCAACTTTAAAAAATTATAGAAAAAAGACTAAGCCAGATAGATCAATTCTGTTTTTTGCTTTTCAGTCTGTAGAATTTAAACTTTCAGATTATATAAAAACGTCAAAAGTGATAATTTCTTACTTTAGCCTGGTTTTCCTATACTCTGTCACAAATTTCAGATTTTGTTAATCATATATAAGGCACAGGGATCTGAGTCTGGGGGAAAAGTATCGCCTTATATTTATAGTAAGAAAAATATGGTAAAAGGATGGTTTTTTTACAAAGAAGAGGACAGGTAAATATGGGTGGTCTTTTATAGGCTATATCAGCTGGCAACACAGAAGGTACAATATGTACTATCACGCTACCCTTCAATAACAGCCCGAAGAACAAGGCTGTACATGAACAATTGGCCAAATCTGGTGACACTTATGCTGTTATTTGACCATGGTAATTGTTCAGTTTCAATGTGCCTTGTGAATACGAAAGCAAAGCCAGTTGGTTTATTCAAGACCAACAAGTCAACACTAAGAGGCAAAAGGTAGAAGAAATTTCTTTGAAGTTATGTCTGCTAAATGGTATGTTAGCTATGTCAAATACAGTGGAAACCAGCTAAGTAAAAAACCTGAATACCATAAAAAATTGAATAATTTGCAATGATTTGGGAGCCCCCAATGAAATCCTTATGGCAAAATCATTTCTTTTTTTGTCTCAAAATGTCTCAAAATATCAGCAACACATGTATCTCCAATTAAAATAGAAGTCCTTTTAATTTTGATTTACCAGGTTTCCACTGTACATAAATGGTAACACTGTATGTACTAACATTGTTCAGACACTTTTATCAAAATCTAAAATTTCGGCACAAATGGGTTAACTTACCGTAGTTGGCTTTTAAATCTATAACTTCTAAAGGAGGTATGTCTGAGTGTTGATTCCAAACTTTGATTTGGTAGAGAGCTAAATACAGGTTTGTAGATAAGAAATTATGTAGATTGGTAGAGAGCTGAAATAGCTCAAACAGAAATGTTGCACACTAATTTATTATCATATATTATAAAGCCATCATATCAAAATTAATAAGAAAGAATAATAGTCTTCTGGAACCTCTATATTTACTTAGCCTTTTTTTCTTCTTTCTTGAAAATAGATATGTAAACTGTTCTGCAAAGTTTGGTGGAAAGACTAATAAACTGTTGATATAGCAGAAAAAAGCAATCTAACCAAAGAATTAGCATCAGACAAAAAAGGGAATACTAACCAAACCCAAAGCACAGCTCTACAGTTACGAAAGCATTACAAGGCACGGCACACACACAGTGAATAATAATAAAAAGTTTCACATCAAATGAAACAAAAACAAACAAAAATTAGTATTTTGTAATCAAAACTGGAACTGGAAGTAAAATTGTTGGAAAAGCCTAGTCGTGTTTTTCAAATACCTTAAATTTCAGCTTTAGGCGTCAAAAAATCTTGTTTACCATAAAATCAACAAAGACTATACATTAGTAATTTCTCATTATATTTGAGATTTGTCACTTCATAAGCAATTTACTGATTAAAAAAAAGAATTTCATTATGTAAGCAAACATTCGTTTTTAATGCAAAATTAAATCTGAAAAGCGGTATACTGATTCTAAAAATTAACGCTTGATTTTATTTGATGGGAAACCTTGATAAACAAAGTGAAACAAAATCAATGCAAAATTAAACAAGAACAAAAGTTATCCTCTACATAACTATTATCTCTGCCAAGGAGTTTATGTTTTTCTGTGTATAAACGTGTCCACCTTTTTTAAAAGTAAATAATCTGTCTAAAGTCTCTGAACATCTGTATTCACAGTTATCAGCAATCATCAACAAAATCTGGATATACAACAACAAAAAACTAGCAATTTAAAATTTCAATTTAATGTCCTTTTTTATTCATGTTTTATTTGTTACCTTGCTCTGAAAAAGATTTAAATTTATGAGAGTGAGCATGTCCAGAAATTAATTAATGCTTCTTTAAATTTGGGGGTTCATTTACTGTTCAAATACAGGAATGTTTCTTACATTTAAACATAGTTGCAAAGTGGAAGAACAATAACTCCTGCACTAATTATGCCAATTAGATGTATAGCAACAATTATTTTCTGTATTTGGGATGATTTAAAGGACAGACAATACAGAAAAAAATCCACTGGACTACTTGGCAGAGCTTCCAGGTTAGTACAATGTTCGTAGCCACACAAGCAAAAGCAAGTAATTATGCAGACAATTTATGATGCTACATGAATTTGAAAACAAACCAAATGACAGAATCATTAACTGATTAAGAAAATGAAAGTTATCGTTGAGTTTGAAAGTTTATGTGGGGATCAGTAATGCCCACAAATCAAGAAAACGGGGGAAACTGTTCTGTAAACTCCAAACTTTAGCATTACCTCAAAGACACTCGCACGAAAGTGTTATACGCTCTCCACCAGAAACACTCCTCCTTCCTCTACAGCCTAAGTGGAGTCTTCCTGAAGCAGTTGCATGAGACCCCTTATCTGGGAGTACAAATCTTGAGCGACTTGAAGTGGTCTTCCCACATCGCAAACATATGCCGTAAAGCTGGATCGACCCTAGGATTCCTCCGCCGGAACCTCCGGAATTGTCCTAGAGGATGCAGGCGCCTGGTGTACATTACTTTGGTCCGATCCAAGCTGGAGTACGGTGTGGGATCCATATCAGAGCCAGGACACTGAAAAACTGGAGAGAGTGCAACGCTAAGCAGCACGCTTTATCACCAGGGATTACAGATCCAGAAGCCCGGGATGCGTAAGTGGCATGCTCAAGAATCTAGACCTGCCTCCCCTGGAGGAAAGACGCAGACACCAACGCCTCAGCCTCTTCTATAAGATAGCTGAAGGCCTCCTCCCAGCTCTTCCAGCAGATAAATTCCTCATGCCAGCCATCACAAATCGTCGCAGGATAAAGCCAACTAGATTTGAGGGGTTCAAAACAATTAACATCTTAGAAAGACAGGCCATAAACCACTCCCATGGCTTTCGTGTCCCCAACGCGAGAACGGAGCAACATCGTAGCTCCTGCTTCATCCGGACTGCCATGGAGTGGAACCAACAAAGTGAGGCCACTGTCACCGCAGGCTCTGTCAGCGCATTTTCGTCAGCGCTGACCAGATCACCATCTGAGCCTGCAACTGCTGACCACTAGGGAACATTTTTTTAATTTTTGTTTTTGCTTGCTTCTGGAAGTGGGGCCTGGGCCTTTCCGGCTGAACTGGGGGGTTTAATGGTCTTAAACCAGGGTAAGCAGTAGGTCTTTCTCCTTCTATCTTTTCTATTAGATGCATGCGCCCTCCAAGTTCCGTTGGCGATTTATCATCAGAAACGGCATCTGCGACGTATCCAGACAGAAACAGAACAAAAACAGACATGTTCTCCTTGTTAAAACTTCAGCATCAAGTTTTAAATGCATGTCCACAGGTTAACAGCTTAGAATTTTAATTTATACCTTTTGCGAGGTATTCTGAGTGAGAAAATTCCCATCCGACCATCTTCTCTTTAGGGAGAGAAAAAACAAATGTCACATGGAGGCAAGTACCGGTAAGACTGTTGTGCAGATGGTTCAAAGCTTGATTACTGGCTTTTCCATGAAGGTGACCTTGACCTTGTAGACACTGGCTTTCTTAGGCAAAAATGTCTTGCTGGTGCCAATCGGTGGGTGTGGTTAACGGATTGATCTGGTCACTGGAGGGAAAACCACTTGGGAATAAGACATAGTAGGATGCTGTAAATTTGCTTCAGACAAACTGTCAATGACTGGACCTTGGGTAAACATAAAAAAAGGAACAATTTGCTGACAAAAATGAAATTATGACCGCAGCTATTTCCGATTGGTTTTGGAAAGCCATAGAAAATCAAAAGTCAAGTTTCAATCCCCATTATTATGTCATAAAAAGAGTTTGCGTCTGTTTGGCTCAAAGACTCAAAGCCGAGCATATATCTTTGGAACTATCAATGCACCATTTATTTTGTTCACCAGTAAGTAGATGGAATATTTAGTCTGCAAGCTTTCTCATCTGAATGCATTCACTTACTGTACTTGTTTTGCTACCTGAAAACTTTCACCTTTCTTACTTATTGCAATATTATATACTACCTTATAATTTAGTTCACAGGTCATACAAATTCCATAATGCCACATGAAGTGAAGCCATTCATGGAACAGACTTGATTTGTGAACTGCCGCTTCGGCATGCAGAGCTCTCACAAACTGAAAATACAGTGGAACCTCCCTTATAAGACCTTCACAAATCATCCTAAATGAGGTCTTATAAAGGAGGTAATTTTAATACTTGCAAAGAAGGGCAATGAATCAGAGAAGTAGGTCTTATATGGGAGGGAGTCTTATACGGGAGGTTCCACTGTAATAAGGGAGCAGCAAGGATGAAAATCCATGGCTGTAAATATAATCACTGGCAAAAAGGAGCAACTCATTTCATCTTATCACATTCAGTGCTATTTCAGACATGTTTCTTTGAGTTTAATTGGATTATGCAATGACACCGACTTTGAGAGAGGCAAAGCTGGCAGCATTTGTTTGTCTTCTTGACGGTTGACCCTGAACCCTTTTTCAAATAAAACATTGCAAAGTGAAAATAGCTCCATTAATCCTGGTACATGTACATGCTAGCATAATCAATACAATGTACAAAAGCTGTTTTACTGATGTGCATGTAGTGATACAATGCTGCAATTCAATTTTTTTAAAGTCAAACTCAAATCATAAAAATATATGAAGATTTTATTTATTTCTGTTTCCTTTATGGGTACAAACATAGACATGCATTTGAAAAAACACACACATGAGCAAAGATAAAATCACACACACATACAATTACGAAGAAACACATTACAATGATACATGCAAATTGGCACAAACATTTAAACACAAACAAGCATGCACATATATATGTTATGCCCAATCCGTGAAATTGCTCATTTCATGAAATGGACAAGCCGTTTGCCTATTTAATAAAATGGGCAATGCTATGCACAAGTTTTCATTTCTCGTGCACACAGCTTCCAAAGTATAAACAAGAGGGAGCATATGAAATAAAGGCAAGAAAGCCATTACAACTAATAATCACCCATTTGAAGCATCTACACAATCCAATGCACAGAATATGTCATAAGCATACATACAAACAAAGAAATGTACATACAATCAACCAGAGTTTTGCTAACATAGAAAATGGCCATTTTCTCTCTTTATGATAGACCATCTTTGAAAGTTTATCAAACCACAATTCATTAGCTTGAATAAATTCTCAAAATCAAATAAGGGGTTTTGTTCATGTGTTCAGGCAAGCAAAAAAGAAAGTGACACAGCTTTATGCATGGAGAAAACAAATGGCGTGACACATACACTGATGATACAGTTCACCCAGCCTATGCTCTGAAGATTACAATGTTAGAGACGAAACAAAGGATACACAGTCATGTATGTTACTGTGAACATTGCATACTTCACATCTATGTGTACAGCATCCCAAACGTGAGAATTAGTTTTTACGTAAACTGTTCAAAACCGAGACAAGTTTGAACAAATGTGTCATACTACATGTTTTAATATTAATGCACATCAATAACATGTTACAGTACAAAAACAACACTTGGAAAACAAAAGTTCCAGTCCTGGCATTCTTTTCTTAGTTGAACAGAAAGTAGATCATGTTTTCTAAAAGTAAACCAATGAAACTATACGAGCTAACTGGTTTACTTGGCTACAGTTAAAGACTGTTCTACAAACAAATACACGTATGTGATGGGTAAATGAAAGCTCAGAAGTTATTACTACTTTCACACGCCTTTGTTATTATACAGTGGCATTGATTAATGCTTGCTATTTGTCAATAGAAAAGTCCAGTTGCTTCAATAGATAGCATATAAAATGCACTACTGAAAGACTTGATAATGTAACCTTACACCAGTTAATCGAGCAATGTGTACAGGCATGTAGATAGAAGCATGAATAAACATGTTTTAGAATGCTTGTTTAATACATTACACATTCACAAATAATTGTTTTGGGCATTCCAGCTGTTGGTTTGATAGATCAGTCCACTGCTCTGTGCACATACTTACATTCGGTGAGTCAAAAGTTGAATTCCTGACATGCTGTACATAATCTGTAGCACTTTTTAAAAAACAAATACAGTCTTAGTCTCACAGCTACCATGCCTTTCCTTACCTTGCCATCCTTGTTGTCGGGGGTGTCGAAGGCATCCAGGAAGGTCCTGAGGCACTGATCCTCCGTCCACTCCCCGTTCAAGAACTTAGGGTGCTTACTGACGTTGTATACCCCCTTCAGGTCCTCCACGGTCACCACACCATCCCCTGTCTTGTCCAGCTTGGTGAAGGCTTTGGCAATCAGGTCCTTGCGGCCTTGACTCATCGGAGGCTGCACACCATAAGATGTTGTTGTCGTACCCTGGCTTAAAGACTCCAGGGATCATCCCAACAGCCGAAGCACTTGAACACTATGGTACAAATGCACCAACTAGGGATGAGAACATTACATGTATGACCGTTTTTGATTACTCCACCACGTGGGCAGCCACACTCCGACTTCAGAGTATTTTGGACTGATGATGTTATGCTAGGAGCTTTGAGGCGCACTGTATCAGGACATCGCAGGCAAAGCGTGAGGCACGCAAGATTCGCCTAAACAGTCGCAGCTCTGCAACCCTGACAGATCCCCCCAACTCTTTCTCCTGTCCTCACTGTCAGAGATCCTTCCTAGCTCGCATTGGCCTCACTAGCCATATATGCAAACTCATCCAGCATCCTAGATTTCCACAAGGATGAACTGTTGAAGCATGGTCATCATCCCTCGGGACGGATGAACGAACACGAGCTTGCCATGTCTATAGACAATCCCCGCATAACTTAAACTATGCAGAACATAACATTCTGATGTAGCCTTGGTGTTCTAGCTTATGTCCATTGGCCTGACACAGCCTTATGCCAATGTAGACAGCATAAGATAAAGCTAAGGCTTTGTTGTTCAGAAATGTGTTTATGTGGTGATTCTTATATGCACCTGGCTGCAAGTTCTCAGTTATGGGATATTAAAGTTAATCTGAATCTGAATCCTTGTAAACAACATTGCGATTCAGACTTCCCTGTCCTCTGAGAAATTCACAGAAGTTTAGAAAGCTTCAGCTTATCAATAACCAACACACAGCAATAGTATCTTGATCAGCAACAATACAGTCTGATAACATAATTCCCAGCACCATGAAATGCCATAATTCCAACCAATATATGGGGTAGATCTTCATTTAGATATTATCACTTGTTATTCTTAACTATGACATTTTTCCTTTAAAATACTTAAAATCCTCTGAAGTCAGAGTCGAGTGTGGCTGCCCAACAGTCTCTAAACATCGTCTCTCAGTTCGCAAGAAACAACAGCCGCTGTTATAACATCGAATTCAGCAACACTGAAGTCCATAAGAACAGCTTTCCGTGAACTATAAGAGAATGGAACAGCCTCAAGGAAGAAATAGTGACATCTGAGACGATCGAGGCTTTCAAGAACCGCCTCTCGTCATTAAACGGTTTTTTGGTTTTTTTCTTTCCAACTTATTTATTTATAAATTTTTCTCCTTCATATTTTTATTATATATTTTTGAATGCTTTCCCCAAAGTCTTCCGTTGGTGTATATGCCAGAATTGGTTCCTGCCGACATACCATGATGCAGAACAACAACCCATTTAACAACACAGTTATCATGATTGCCAACAAGTTCCAGCATTTCCTGACTGTGTACTGCTATTATTGTCAACACCTATGAACACTGTCTAACAGTCCTGTCAGTTATTATACTTGTAAACAGCATCCAACACTGTCTACTAAATATCTGTCAAAACTGCTGCCATAGAAAAAAAAAAAGATATACACATATTTAAACAACATCCCAGCTTTCAGATTTGGATAAATAAAAAATGAAAATTGAAAGGGAAAAGGTTGTATTGTGGACACCCGTTCCAGAAAAAAAGAAACTTACCCTCAATCTCACAAGAAATTCATCAAAATCAATCGTGCCACTGCCATCTTTGTCAAACACTTTGAATAATGCGTCCAGGTCATTTTTATCATAGACCAGGCCAAATTCTGTTATCCCCTTCTTGAATTCCTTGTAGTCAAGTGATCTGCTTTCATCATCATCCATTATTTTGAATTTTCTGCAACAAAAGCAACAAACAATCAAAGTATGAGCAATGTAAAAATCAAGATCTGTGTCAATCTGTGGTTTTATTTATTATGATAGTGATTTATACTGGTAGGGTAGAAAGAATGTTATAAAGTTAAACGACTCATAATTATTGAATGCAAAACCCCAGCGCTCTGCTACTCTCGCTCTCAGTTATGACAAAAACTGTAATGATAGTAGCCTTATATGATAGATGGACATTTATGTTCAATCAATCAATCAATCAATCAATCAATCAATCAAAATTTATTGTTTTAAAAAAAAAAAAAAAAAAAAATCTTTTTCTGGCATGCACATAAAACATAAACATAATAAGAAACATCATTTAGAAACTCTCATCCAAAATCAAAATTTACGCACATTTTTCCTTATATAAATAAATAAGTATAGTATTAAATTACAATCCAAAATAAACACTAGGAAGCACACACACACACACACACACACAAACACACGCATGCACCCCCCCCCCCCCCCCCCCAAGCTAAAAGTAAGACCAACAGTTTGTGTATAACATGACAATATACATAAAACGAATGATATGAATAATATCACAAGCAAATGTATATAATAGAGGTACATAAAAACAAAGTTTAGTTTATAAAAACAACAACAATAGTGCTAGAACAATAAAAATTCCTAAAAGACGATAAACGTAACTTGGTGGACACCCATCCATACATCATGTATGTGTGGCGTAAGCTTTATCTTCAATGACTAAAATGGAACATAGTGGAGATGATTTGGACAACCTGTCATACCCAGTTCTGCCCAAACAACGTGTCTGTTTTTGAGTAATATAAGCTATACTCAAAAAAGCAGTCTGGTGGCAAGTGCATCCTATGAAATTGTAAGCAGGGATCTGCCACTTTTTTCAGGTCTGAAAAGCAATATCTGTGGGAGACATACTTGTTGACATTTGGCTTATTTTATTAAGATAAATAAACACACTATTCAGGGTGGCTGAGCGAGCGCGAGCTGGCTGGGTCACTAAAACTCAAACACCCCTATGTTCATGCAGCCTCTTTATGAAATGGAACTGTCCCTCCTTTTTCAGTCTTTTTTTTCCTGAGGGTGCCACTGTCAGAATGATCGGTAAAGGTAAAGATGTGCCACCCCCCCCCCTGCATTTCTCGGTTAATTCTATTTTTCCGTTTTTGCCTTTCTTACCATACATAAAGCTGTATTTTAGGAACATATTCAGCTAATTACCTTTTTGGAATACTAACCCTAACCCTAACCCTTGCCCTAAACCTAACCCTACCCCCCACTATGTACTGCAGTACACCGCGATTTGTCACAGTTGTGGTTCGTTGCGTTTTTCCGTCTTATAGGGTGAGGGGTAGGGTTAGGGTTAGGGTTAGGGCTAGGGTTAGGGTTAGGGTTAGTATTCCAAAAAGGTTATTAGCCCCCAAAATGTTCCTAAAATACAGCTTTATGTATGGTAAGAAAGGCAATAACGGAAAAATAGAATTCACCTAAGAAAACGAGATAGGTAGGGGGGGTGGCACATCTTGACCTTTACCCAATTAAATGATTGTGGGCCCCAAAGGGAAAAAGAAAGCTGCATAGACGACGACGACCCCCCCCCCCCCCCCCCCCCCCCCCCTTGTTGCCTGTGAATCTCTCATTCACACACACACAGTATCGTTCACACATGACAATGTTTCCTAATTATAAACAATATAAAATATAAGAAACACTGGGCTTATTATTGGTTTTATTCGCCGTGTTTATTGTTTATTTCACCTTCATGTGCTTGTGTGAGTGTAGCGTTTTGATGTTTTTGAGTTCAATTGTAATTATAAACAATACTAAAAATCTGCAGAAAACCCCTGTTTGTTAACAGCATAATCTGCCCCTGCTATATAGCTTTTCGTGTAATTTAGATTTGGTTCTTGATGTCCCATATGTGCCCCTAGGGGTCGAGAGGACGTAAAACACCAGTTACCACCAGATTTGGTTCTTGAAGGCTTGCTTGACGGCTTGTCTTGTCCCTACCACTACTACTACTACTACTACTACTACATACTTGAAGGTTCTTGGTGTGGGTGGTATGAATCTAAAGACATTGGGTCAGAATATGATCGTTAAACCAGTGTTTTTAATCCTTCCGTAAAAGGCAATTACTGAATTAAACAGGCATTGGGGTGCAGACAGTGGCCAGTGCCGGCAGTGGGCAAGCCCGGACATGTACAAACACAGAAATATCATCACGCAACTCAATCATCAATTCATTCAAGCATTTTTCTTACCTTGCTAAATTTTTAATGCCTGTTGTGCCTCTTGCTAACACCTGGGCCTGTAGCTTTTCCAAAGGATCGCTGGATGTCTGTGCGAGTTTTTTGCATTTCTGTTGCAACTCGTAATTCTTCCGCTGCGTCGAAGCCATGGTCGTCCCGTCTCCTTTCTCTTTGAAACTAGTCTTTGGGTTGTTTTATCTGGAAACGAGAATTTCTCATTACTTTTGATAAAATCTTACTGCTGAGTGCCGCCTTTCTAGTGCTTCCTTTTCTTCTTTTAAACGAACACGACGATAATCCACAACGTAATAAAATCGACTAGAAAGATACGCACCTGCACAAGTTGCGCTGCCGATGTCGCTTTCCTTCGAACCTAAAACCTCCGAACACGCTTCGCGAGTTGAACCGATGTTTACCGATTACACAGTCGCCATGGTTTCCAGGGAGGGGCCAGTGTTGCTTTCTGTCATGTAAGAAAATCAAGCTTGCTTGTTTCCCAGCAAATTAATATAGCTGTGACCCATATTATATATTCATATTATCTAAAGCTGAAACGAATCATATGCATTTCCGGGTAAGAAAAGCTACGAACATACCCTGCATTATTTTGCTTATGAACTGGGGAGTAGAAGAGAGGTGGGAAAAGGGAGACAAAACAGAATCGTTTCCCTTGACGCGTTTGGGTGTGGTCAGCGATGTTGTTGCCTGTCTGTCGTTTCCGACAATAATTCAATTAATTGCCAGATAGCAGATGGGGTAGCTGCTATTCCAGCGGGCTGAATAACTATAATTATAAAGGACTATAATTTGTTTATAGTGGAGAAGCCTTACCCAGGGTACATCCCCACACTATCGACCAAAGGGATTTGAGGACGAGAGTTGGTGTTGGGGGAATGTCCCCAAAGGCCAACCAATCCCATTGGCTGCAGCACAAGAGCCACTGCAAATGCCCCCTAGTTGGAGAGTCATAGTCTACCACGAAACACTAAGCTGTACCATGATATTCCAATGCTGTAGAAAAGCATAATAGGCCTATAGTACAGCTCTCATTTATTATTGGCCCTTTCTACAGGCTAATGTCAACCCGAGCGATAAAAGCCTTTTGAGTATTAAAAAAAAGGCCATGATATAGCTCAGGTCTTCAGGGCAGCCAGGCCTCGCGGCCTCTTGATGTGCCCTTTCTTTTGATTGTTCGTTTTAGTGATTTTGCTTTGCAACTACTGATTAGATCGGCATATTGAGCATTCGATCATTGTTGTCTTATATTCATAATTGGATTTCAATACAGCAATTTTGGGATCACTATCTAGGAGGTTTTTTAAATGGTTAATGTTAGATAGGTTAGGTTGTAAAGATGATTTCTTTTCATATTACAATTGAAAAAGAAATATTACTTTGATCACGAAACATGCGCACATACACGTCCATGCATCCTCACTAACCCCCCCCCCACCCCTCCCCCTCCCTCTCTCTCTCTCTCTCTCTCTCTCTCTCTCTCTCTCTCTCTCTCTCTGTGTTTTGGTCATTGCATTATGCGCATCATTTATCATTTACATATGCACGCGCACAAGTACTAACCAGTGTGTGTGTATGTCACCAGTATGTGTCAGTTTCTCTCTCTCTCTCTCTGTGTGTCTGTGTGTGTGTGTGTGTGTGTGTGTGTGTGTGTGTGTGTGTGTGTGAGTGAATGAGAGAGAAGAGAGAGAGAGAGAGACAGAGACAGAAAGCCTGAGAAACGCAGACACAGGCAAGAATACAGAGATAAATAGTATATACTGTTTGTGCTGATGATGCGGCGTATATAGGCTTAGGCCTATACATAATTGAGCACACACACACACACACACACACACACACACACACACACACACACACATACACGCGCGCGCGCGCGCGCGCGCGCGCACACATACACACACGCGCGCGCGCGCGCGCGCACACAGAGAGAGAGAGAGAGAGAGAGAGAGAGAGACACACACACACACACACACACATTCGCGCGGGCGCGCTAAGCAAAACAAAACACTATCTATAAAATTCATTTGGCGTGTGTTTGTATATTTGTTCGCCCTTTAACTCATGAACCAATGAACAGAATCGCTTCAAATTTTGTGTGTTGGTTTATCATGGTACACAGATGGTCCAATAGAAAATTTGAATTTCTGGTGCAAACATCCAACAAGGGAGACTCATTTTTCTGTATGACATGTTCTCCCTTTAACTCACATACCATTAGACAGAATCGCTTCAAATTTTGTGTCGGGGTGTGCCATAGTACTTAGACGGTCTCGTATAAATATTGAACCTCCAGTATAAACCTCCGCCAAGGAAGACTCGCGTTTCTGTAAGATCTTTGTCCACCCTGTAACGCATGCACTGGAGCACAGAATCGCTTCAAATATTGAGTGATGGTGTATCATGCTGCCGATATTGTCCAATAGAAAACTCGAATCTCCAGTACAAATCTCCGCCAAGGAAGACTCACTTTACTGTAAAATATGTTTCCCTGTAACCCACGCACCATTGGACAGAATCATTTGAAATTTTGTGTTGGGGTTTGTCATGGTACCTAGATAGTCCCATAGATAACGAGTTTCAGTGATTTTGTTGGCTGGCTGAGCAACGGAACAACTGTAGAACTGTTGACACGTTTAGGGGTATGCCTGAGCAATTAGACCGACTGGCTCACCCAATGACTGTCAGGTCGAACCATTGATTCATTGAATAGTTGGTTGGTTGGTTAGAGGAATAATAGATTGGCACACAAACGTAGCACATACAATTCTGCACAGAAATGACAGGCACAGTGACAACAGAGTCTAGTTTGCTTTTATCTTTATTGATGGTGCTATATGAACAAATTATTGGTGAAACCAAATTTCTCTACGTTCGCATCAAGAAAGGTTCAAAATAGGCCAAATGTTGGCTCTTCGATCTTTCTAATCAGACCTCGAGACTGTGTAAGAGAACCAGACGAAACATTCAACACAGCAGGCCCTAATGGTTGTACACACAATCATGGCACAGGAACGTACTTTGGATTAAAGTGACCGCATGTTTTATGTTAAAGTCTACCGATAGAACATTTTTAGAAGTTTGTTGTTCTTGTTTAGTTGCTGCTTTGGTAAAGGTAAAGATGTGCCACACCCCCCCACCCCCCCACCCCCCACCCTGCATTTCTCGCTTAATTCCATTTTTCCGTTTTTGCCTTTCTTGCCAAACATAAAGCTGTATTTTAGGAACATTTTCGTAATTATCTTTTTGGAATACTAACCCTAACCCTAACCCTACCCCCCCCCCCCCCCCTCCCCCCGTATGTAGTGCAGTACACCGCCGCATTTGTCACAGTCGTGGTTCATTGCGTTTCCCGTCTTATAGGGGGGGGGGGGGGGGGGTAGGGTTAGGTTTAGGGCGGCGCAGTCGACAAGCGCGCATAACCCATATGCGCCGTCCCATATGCGCGCGTTATCGTATCCCATAAGCGCGCACGATAAGCATAGGACGCATGTCAGTGTCCTAAAAGCGCCCATGATAAGTGTGTTGGAACGACAACTGAACACGAAAAACAAAGTTTTTTAGTCAAACAAACACACTTATCATGGCCGCTTTTAAGACACTGACATGCGCGCTTATTAGACACTGCCACGCGCGCTTATTGGACACTGTCATGGGCGCTTATCGTATTACGCGCTTATTAGCAATAGGGTATTGCGCGCTTATCGTATGCACCCGTTTAGGGTCAGGGTTAGGGTTAGTATTCCAAAAAGATAATTACGTGAAAATGTTCCTAAAATACAGCTTTAGGGGAAGACGGGGTACAAAGCGCATGGGCGGGTAAGAAGCCCACCCCAATTATCTCATGAAATGAAGCAAATTTCAGTCTCATTTTGCCCGTGAGACGAGCGTTAATGTCTAGCATTCGTCTCATGGGCAAATTTGACTGAAATTTGCTTTATTTCATGAGATAATTGGGGTGGGCTTCTTACCCGCCCATGCGCTTTTTACCCCGTCTTCCCCTATGTTTGGTAAGCAAGGCAAAAACAGTATCTTGAACCCATTATGTGCAAATGTTACCTTTTGCAGACTTATTGTACTTACTGGTTAGGCGATGGAATAACTCAACTTCCGAAACAACCAATAAACAACCAAATCAAACCCATACTAATTTTGTCTATCCTCAGGACATCATTTTCTACCTTTATCAGTTTCAGCCGATAATCGTTCTTTTGTGCTCCCATCCTTCTTGATTTAAAAAAACAAAACTTTTTTTAAATTTAGAAGATCGTTTGACTTTTTAAAAAACCCTCTTTTCTTTGCTAATAGATCGTGTTATTTAACACACAAGAAAAACAACATCAACGGTCGTCTTTGCTTACATGTCGTGATACTTAGTTTAAACAAAATGAAGTTAATCTTCACTAGTAGGCCTAGGCCTAACCTAAATCGATATACTAAAGGAACGTTGGTCGTCTTTGTCAGTGGGTCGCGTAAAGTGCCTGCTACTCTACTATGCGATACGATTCGCTCTCAATGCCATGCGATTGTGACGATGGATGCCAGTCACGATTCTTTCACGCGAAATACTTCCGTCTGATAATAATTCTCCTTCTTTCGCTCTGTATACTCAAGCCTACACCACGAGAGTTCACGTGAATCGTGACTCACCATCGTCACAATCGCATCGCATTGACAGCGATTCGTATGTAGTGTAGCAGGTCCTTATTAGGGGAAGACGGGGTAAAAAGCCCATGGGCGGGTAAGAAGCCCATGCCAATTATCTCATGAAATAAAGAAAATGTTAGTCAAATTTGCCCGTGAGACGAATGGCTAAACATTAATACTGATCGTCTCACGGGCAAAATGTGACTGAAATTTGCTTCATTTCATGAGATAATTGGCATGGCCCGGGCTTCTTACTTAACGTTCGTCTCATGGGCAAAATTTGACTGAAATTTGTTTCATTTCATGAGATAATTGGCATGGGCTTCTTACCCGCCCATGAGCTTTTTACCCCGTCTTCACCCTAGTGTAGTAGGCCCTTATTAACTTTTTAGGGGCCATAGGCACCAGCAGGGGCAGAGCTGTTGGGAGTCTGGGGCGCGGCTTCGAAATAGGGCCATGTGCAGTAGGGCCTGCAGTTGCAGCTATGGGGCACCAGCATGACGATTCTGATGTAGCGGCCGGTGGAGGGGCAATAGATGAGCAGGTGGTGCCACCTGTAAGACGTCTCCACGCAGCGTCCCATGAAGGGGAAGAGCAACTGCCTGTAGAGACACCTCTTGCAGCTGTGGCGAGGAAGGAAGGAAGGAAGGAAGGAAGACACAATTAGGCCCTACTTAGACATGGACAGAGTTTAATGCACGCGCACATGCACGCACGCACGCACGCACGCACGCACACACACACACACACACACACACACAGAGACATTTACACACATGTGCACGCACATGTACACACACACACACATTTACACACACACACACACACACACACACACACACACACACACACACACACACACACACACACACACATGTCTAATATCACTTCTAAGTGAAAAGACGTTAAATTAAAGAACAACAACAACAACAACAACACACACACACACACACACACACACACACACACACACACACACACACACACACACACACACACACCCTTTATTAAAAAAAAGAGTGAAACATTCTATTAAGCCCCCTTGGATATCAAAAGAAATTGACAATGAAATATACAAAAGAGAAAGTTTATTATCATCAAAGGATAAGGGGGAAATCCAGCAACAAACAAACAAAGTAAACTCAATGAAGCGCAAAGCAAAAACTAAGTATTTCCGAGATTTAATCTCTTCATCACAAAATCCAAAATCAGTTTGGAAAGCTATTAACTTATTAACTAACGCTAACTCTAAGAATCAAAATCCAGTAAATGAAATATCTCCAGAAGACATTAACTCTCATTTTACTAACGTTGCTAATAAAATAATATTAAACGACAAATCCAATGAAAATGGTTTATCAGAACTGCAAGAATTCTGTCGATCAAAAAACATAACCTCAACTTTCTCTATACCGCCCATTTCAGTCAATGAAGTAGTATATGAACTTTTACACTTAAAACAATCTGGAAGTCGAGATTTAGATGGAATGGATGGCAAAATATTGAAAACCGTTTCATTTGCTATTGCAGACACCCTCACCTACTTGTACAACTTATGCATAGATAAAAATCAGTTTCCACTCAAATTTAAGCAAGCTAAAGTTATACCTTTATACAAATGTGGTGATCGATCTAACCCAGCTAACTACAGACCTATCTCCATTTTAAGCATATTATCTAAACCTCTTGAAAAGCACGTTAAAAAACATTTACATTCTCATTTACAATGTTATGATTTGATACATGAGAGTCAGTCTGGTTTTAGAGAAAACCACTCATGCCACACTGCTCTTATACAATTAGTAGACAGATGTCTCTCAAATGTAAATAACAATGAATTTACAGGTGCCTTATTCATAGACTTTGCTAAAGCATTTGATGTTATTAATCACACTCTTTTAATTGAAAAAACTAATACATTACAATCTAACCAGCAGTGCTTTGCGTTTCATCGAGTCGTTTCTTTGTGATCGGCAACAGCTTGTTGAAATTAATTCATCGAGGTCAAAATTACTTCCTATTAAGTTTGGCGTTCCCCAAGGGTCAGTCTTAGGACCACTTTTTTTCTCTATATACATAAATGACTTGCCTTTGTGTGTTAAATGCTGCTGTGAAATGTTTGCTGATGACACCTCATTGCAATCTAATAATACCAATCCTTCTATATTAACAGAAAATGTGCAGGCTAATGTTAATAAATTAATTGAGTGGACGGAGTTGAACCACATGTCTCTTAACGCACAAAAAACAAAATGTATGTATGTAACCTCAAGACAAAAACGAACAAAGATGAATTCTGTGTTTCCTCCATTGTATGTCAAGGATAAAGTAATTGAAGAAGTTTCCTCCCATAAAGTGTTAGGGGTTATTATTGATAATGACTTATTGTGGGGTGATCACATTAATGACCTTGGTAAACGTATTTCCATAAGAATTTACCAATTATCAAAAATAAAGAATTTTTTGGATCTTCATTCAAGAAAACTTTTTTTTCATGGTCACATCTTACCTCTTATTAATTATGCATCCACTTTATGGGATAGTGCAAGTGAAAGTAATCTGAATTATATAACTCGCTTACATAAAAGAGCTTTAAAGCTAGTTTTACTTAAATCTAGTAGCCTGACTGTAAATGACTACAAACAACTAAACATCCTACCTTTTAAAGACAGGCTTTTCTATAACAAATGCCTATGTATGTTTAATGTCGTAAACGGAACTGCCCCGAAGAAAATTATAAGCTCTTTTAAAATAAATGAAAATCGACACACTCACATGCTTTCGTTTCCTAAACCCCGAAATGATCTATTCAAATCCAGCTTGACATACTCTGGAGGAAACACATGGAACAACTTGCCAGCATTCTTGAAATTATGTCCATCTAAATCTACTTTTAAAAGAACTTTAAAGAAGTATTTGATTGATAAATTGTAAAATTTTAATTTATTATTATGTATATTCGCATGTATATAAATATGTAAAAAAAAAATGTTACTCTTCCTCCCCCCCCCCCCCCCCCTATCTTTTTCTTTTCTTTCCTTTTCTCCCAATTGTTATGTTTTGTGCGCTCTCTCTCTCTCTCTCTCTCTCTCTCTCTCTCTCTCTCGTTTGATTTATATATATATTTATTTATTTTTATTTTTTACTTTTTATTTCTTTAAATTTAGACTCATTTATGAATGTTCTCTATGGGGTTTTTTCTATTATTATGCATTTTCATGATGTTTGTATTTTTGTTGGAGGGCAGGATGAAAAAAAGCCTTGTTAGCTTATTCTTTAACCCTCAATAAAGATCATTTTGACTTGACTTGACTTGACTTGACACACACACAGTGCGGCTGAGAGAAAAAAGGACCCAAGAACACACCCATTTTTGCTCTCTTTTTTTTAAAAAGGGGGCGGGGTTGGGTAGGCGGGGCGGAGTGCATAGATACAGCAGACAAAAAGGATAGGCCTACACGATCACAAGTTTAGTGAATCTGAACAACAACAGCAACAACAAAAGCCGACCACAAATTAAGCACTGCTGAAAAAAGAAATCACCGATCACAAAATGTAGTTCAACAAAGGAGCATGCACGACCACAAACTGAATTGGTGCCTCTGAACACACACACACACACACGCACGCACACACACACACGCGCACGCACGCACGCACGCACGCACGCACACACACACGCACGCACGCACACACACACACACACACACACACACACACACACACACACACACACTGTACAAACTAGGAAGGATTATTATAGATAAAAACAGAAATACAGCTTACACGATCAGAAACTTGGTGCGTCTGAGACAAAACAGAATTAATCATCACAAGCAAAACTAAGTACTGCCAAAAAGGAACATGCTTCTTTCTTCTTCTTCGATCGCTCAGACAGTTTCCTGTCAATTATGAGCGCAGATACGTCATGCTGCCGTTATGCGCCTAAGTAAGAAACATAAGTTGGCCCAGCATGTCCGACTTCGGCTGGAGGAAATCTTTTTGAAAGTTTTTTTTTTTTCAAAAAAGGCAGGAGGAGAACGGATCAGAAAGGCAGAAAGATAGTAGATGACAAGAAGCAAAGGGAAAAGGCAGAGTCAAAGAGAGTGACAGATTTAAGGAAGTTACAAGCACAGAATTTCCAGAAGGTGGGGGGAACTATTTATAGAAAACACCCCCGGTACCCCCATGGGGGGGGGGGGGGGGGAGGTAAGGAATATATAGGGCACGATCAGAAACTAAATGGACCGACACACTGCATACGATGCGATACGACTGTGACATTTGTGAGGCATGATTCTCGTGAAATTCTGCTGTCTAAATGAATCTGACGAAATCCTACTAGTTTTGTTCACTATATTTGTAGTCCCCCGTACACGAATCTGATGAAATATTTGTATTTTTGTATCAAACATTTTATATAGGGGAAGACGGGCATTAATTCCTGACGCTGCAATTATGATAATCCCCCTTGACACTAGGACTGTAGGGGAAGACGGGGTAAAAAGCGCATGGGCGGGTAAGAAGCCCACCCCAATTATCTCATGAAATAAAGAAAATTTCAGTCAAATTTGCCCATGAGACGAATGCTAGACATTAACGCTCGTCTCATGGGCAAAATGAGACTGAAATTTGCTTCATTTCATGAGATAATTGGGGTGGGCTTCTTACCCGCCCATGCGCTTTTTACCCCGTCTTCCCCTAATTCGTGTATTGGAGTCTACATGAGCACAGTGAACGAAAAATAGTAGCATTATTTTTAGACGGAAGTATTTCACGTCAATCATGACTCACAGACATCGTCACAATCGGATCGCATCGTATGCAGTGTGTCTGTCCCTTTAAGGCCTAGCTACACTAGTGTAGTAGAGTGGCACAGTGGTAGCGCGTTCGCTTCGTGTCAAGTAAACCCGAGTTCGAACCTGGGCACAGGGGATTTTTCCTCTCACTTTGCACTAGGCCTTACGGTCTGAACGTGGAGTCTTTCGGATGAGACGATAAACCGAGGTCCCGTGTGCCCATGCACTTAGCACACGCTAAACCCAGTGGCAACGAAAAAGTTGTCGTCTGGTCAAAATTTACCCCCGCCCCCTTTTCTTCCTCATCAGTCACACAAAAATTTTATGTAAAAATGTTTTTAAAAAATGGGTGGCGCGCCTCTGGCTGCGACGCGCTCTCCAGGTGGGAGCAACCCGAATTTCACAGAGATGCCTCGCTGACTATAAAGTACCTAATACCTAATACTATACACGATTCGATTCACCGCGATCCGATTTTGACATTTGTGGGACATGATACACGTGTAATTCTACTGTCTAAGTAAATCTGATGAAATCCTACTAGTTATGTTCACTAGGGGAAGAATACTTCCGTAAAAAACCACAACAATACTAGATGAAGACGGGGTAAAAAGCCCATGGGCGGGTAAGAAGCCCACCCCAATTATCTCATGAAATGAAGCAAATTTCAGTCTCATTTTGCCCATGAGACGAGCGTTAATGTCTAGCATTCGTCTCATGGGCAAATTTGACTGAAATTTTCTTTATTTCATGAGATAATTGGGGTGGGCTTCTTACCCGCCCATGCGCTTTTTACCCCGTCTTCCCCTATATTTGTAATTCACCATACACGAATCTAATAAAATATCTGTATTCTTGTGTCAGACATTGTATTTGATTCGTCTACTGGGGTCTACTTGAGTAGCAAAGACTGTATAGGGGAAGATAAGCATCCGGTCTCTTTTCCCTATATGAGTAGTGAGGACAGAAACACTGGTTATGTCCCTTTTAAACAGGACACATTTTGCACGTCGATAGGCCAGTTGAATTCTCCGTTCAAGTTCCAGTCTGAGTTTTGGGATAGCCGTCACCGTGAATGGTGTACTGTCGACACTAACGATAACTCTATCAGCCCGGTTCGCCGAGCTCTTAAGTAATCCATCTTACCCTTTTAGAATATCTTTGGTATTAGTCAGGGGAAATAGTAGCATTATTTTTAGACAGAAGTATTTCACGTGAATCTCGACTCACAAATATCGTCACAGTCGGATCGTCTTGGAGTCAAATCGTATGTAGGGGAAGACGGGGTAAAAAGCGCATGGGCGGGTAAGACGCCCACCCCAATTATCTCATGAAATAAAGAAAATTTCAGTCAAATTTGCCCATGAGACGAATGCTAGACATTAACGCTCGTCTCATGGGCAAAATGAGACTGAAATTTGCTTAATTTCATGAGATAATTGGGGTGGGCTTCTTACCCGCCCATGCGCTTTTTACTCCGTCTTCCCCTAATGTGGCTGGCCCATAGGTGCTATCTGCTGGAACAATAAACTCACGTTCACTTATGCTAAAAGGTCTTTTTTCATTTTTTTTTTTATCACGACAAGAATCGTTAAAACGAGAATAGAAAAGGGGAGAAAGAGAGATTTTGTTTGGCTACCTTTCTGTTTTAAGCGGGAGACAGACTATGCGACCTCCTCATATGACTCGATCAGGTCGTGACGTAGATCAAATTTTGTTTCCCGCACAGAAGAGGTCACAAGCCATCTGACTCGATCAGACTCGATCAGTGAAATTTAGAACCCGCCCTATTCGGCCCTGTCACCTGACTGGGCCCGACTGAGTCAGACTGATCGAGTTAGATGGTATGCAAATGAGGTGAAACGTCACGACCTGATCGAGTCACATGAGGCAGTCACATAGTCTGTCGCCGGCTTTACTACTGTACCCCCCCCCCCCCCCCCCCACACACACACACACACCCCTTCGTGGGGACACTGGGGGATCTTTTAGTACAAATAGTTCCTCCACCTTCTGAAAGTTGTGCTAGCAAATTCCTCTAATCTATCCCTCTCTTTAACTCTGCTTTTTCCTTGTCTTAATATCATCTACTATTTTTCTGCCTTATTGGCCCATTCTCCTGTCTTTTGTGTGTGTGGTTGTTGTTTTTTCTTTTTAAAAAAATCATCCATTGAGCTCCTCCGATATCGGAATGTTTGGGCTGAATGCAGCGAGGAGACCAGTGAAAGATGAGAATCGGGCACATAGCCTATAATTGTTTTTATGTACTTCATGACCATAATGGCGTGGGAACACAAGAAGAAGAGAAACACTTTTTAATATATGTTTAAAAAGAAAGAAAGAAACCCACGTGCACTTCTTGCGCTGGATGACTCTGTTGCCATTAGGGAAGACCACGAAGCAGAAACCGTGGCTGCCGTAATTCACATACCAGAGGGGGATGTCCACACTGGTGCAGCCAAAAGTGGGTGGGGGACACCACATTTGAACACTGTACACACACACCAAAAAAAACACGCGTGCACAACACAGAGAGAGAGAGAGAGAGAGAGAGAGAGAGAGAGAGAGAGAGAGAGAGAGAGAGAGAGAGAGAGAGAGAGAGAGAGAGAGAGAGAGAGAGAGAGAGAGAGAGAGAGAGAGAGAGAGAGAGAGAGAGAGAGAGAGAGAGAGAGAGAGAAAACACTGAACCCTGAAATGTTTTAATGTACATTGGCCATGGGCCACAATACATTTTGAGGGAAGGGGGGAATCAACACTGGCAAACGTAAAATCGAAACCGATCACAAAATCCAAATCTCATTCACATACCATAAGCATCAGTATTATCAATTTAAATATTAAGTAACGTGTGCTATCAAAGATCATTATGCCAATCGAAGGATCCAGATTTCATTCATATATCGTTCGCATCAATGTTATGAAAGAGAGGGAGAGAGAGAGAAAGAGAAAAAAAGAGAGAGAGAGAGAGAGAGAGAGAGAGAGAGAGAGAGAGAGAGAGAGAGAGAGAGAGAGAGAGAACTGAATTGAATGAATTTTATTCATAGAGGGTAATAGAATAAACAAACATATAGGTGCTTTTTGGGTAAAGCCCTCTTAAAACTTGAAAAAGGAACAAACAAAGCAAACTCAAAAAGCATGCAAAAAACAGTCATACATATTATTATAATCAAATCGAACGTTAGTCTTACATGCACACATATGTTGAAGCAACTGAACATTTTCTTTCCTATGAAGATGATACAGTCAACACACATAAAATAGTAAAGGACACTTATTACAAGCGTGTCCTAGTCATTTAATAGCGCATACAATTATGGTTTGCAATGTAATAATGGGGGCTAGCAGCATTGGAATTAGTCCGACACAATTTGGTTTAGTGGTGATTATGTAAATTCGAGCAGATTCAAATAGTGTGAACGTTGTGTACAAACACAGAGGGAGAGAGAGAGAGAGAGTCAAAGAGAGAGAGAGAGAGAGAGAGAGAGAGACGCTCGAGAGAGAGAGAGCAGAAATGAGAGAGAGAGAGAGAGAGATTTCATGAGAGAGAGAGAGAGAGAGGTCCACCGAGAGAGACGGTTTGTAACTATTCTACATGGTGTCAGAACTGGGATAGAGGCATGGAAGTTAGGTTAGGAGGCCGCTTTACTGCCAATGTTCCGGCACCCAGCAAGTTGGAGTTAGCCAACCAAGACTTTTAAGGTGAACAAAATTGGAGAAAGTTTTTCAGGCAATGGACTACTACAAAAAAGCAAGGAGACTGGACAAGGAGGCTTCAGATTACCAGTGTGCTGAAATTCAATTACCAGTTTCCTTGTGCTGAAATTCTGGCCTGCATAGGAAACAAGGGCCAATAAATCTATGAGGGCTTCTCATATCACAAACATGAAGAACAAATTCAAAGAGTTGTATTAGCACAACAGATGAAGTGTACGAATCCTACAAATTCCATGCAAGATGCAAAAAAAGGACATGCAACTTTAAGGAAGAGGAACGAATGATCAGGGGCCATGTTGTGATTGGTGTCCAGTACAAAACTCTCTAAATACTGAATGTTCAATATGGACTTTTGCCAAGTATCCGGCACCAAGGATATCTTAAGTGACACAGTAATTAACATTGCTTTAATTGCGTAATTAATGCTGCCCACGCCTATTGGAAGCTTACTGTAGATGTTTTGCTTTGTTTGTTGCTGTAATTACCAGTGTGCTGTTTTTAAGCTTGGCATGCATAGGAAATTGGGCCAATTTTATGAGGGCTTTGTATCAAAATCACCTGATTTCGTGTGAAAACCAAAATTAAATTAAAGATTTATTCATTCTTTGAATTTGTTCTCCACATCTGTAATAGCGTCCTTACTTTCAAGTTTTGCTGTGATACTGTCATCACATCAGACATGAAAAGTCTTCCTTTGTTGGAAACCTTAAGCTGAGTTCTCTTTTTTTGCATTTTAGAGTACAAGGAGTTTGTGCTGGTGTGACTAAATTTGCCAGCGATGGCTTTGCCAGCTATGTAGACATGGTCAAAATACAATTCCTCTTGGATGCCCATTCCAGTTTTTCTGACTTTTGATGCACAGTCTGCAGGAGAAGTGAAATAATGTGTCAAGCCAAAGAAAAACATGTTGTTTTTTCTGTTTAGATTATCAAGATAGTTACACTTGTTGCCCTCTTTGACAACAGTTTATTTCAAGTTGTCTACTTCAGATTGTAGGGTATACGACTAGAAAATCATTTCTTAAATCTTATAAACATGAGCTGCATTTGCTTGTCTTCACTCTGGTTCAGGTGATATTCAAGTGGGTTTTTTCCCCACATTCATGAGTTTCCTATCCTTTGCCATAAAATGCTGTTCAACATTCTGTTCATGTCAAACACTGTTTGATTCCATTCTTGCCACAGCCTCTTGAAGAATTTGAGACATCTTGGTATGGAGATGAGCAATACGTGTCTTTATATCTATGAGATGCATCTTTGCTAGTTTTTGGGTTTGATGTTGAATTCAGTCCAATCAATGCCATGCTCTACTCCCTTCAGTTAATGAATAAAGAGAAAGCATCCAGGGCTACACATACATAGGGCCTGGGTTGGACTCAACATCTCCACACAATGTGAGAAAGCAGAGAGAGAGAGAGAGAGAGAGAGAGAGAGAGAGAGAGAGAGAGAGAGAGAGAGAGAGAGAGAGAGAGAGAGAGAGAGAGAGAGAGAGAGAGAGAGAGAGAGAGAGAAATGACAAATGACAAATGACTTTTTTAATGCCAATAGCAAAACTGCCATAATGAGAGAGAGAGAGAGAGAGAGAGAGAGAGAGAGAGAGAGAGAGAGAGAGAGAGAGAGAGAGAGAGAGAGAGAGAGAGAGAGAGAGAGAGAGAGAGAGAGAGAGAGAGAGAGAGAGAGAGTGAGTACGCCAGAAATTGACAGCAAAGCCCGTGTGAACGTGCTAGTAATAAGTTTTACGCACAAAGGGCAGTAGGGCAGTTCGAGGTTTGGGGTGTAGAGCACTTTCCTCAGGTTGTTGCCAACATCATTCTGGATTTCCTCCGGCTCGTTGGCCAGGTCTGCCTCCGCCTTCTCCCTAAAACAATAGTCAAATCAAGTCTTGTCAAGAATGTTTTGTTTTGTATTTTAAGTTGAAAAGTCAATGGAACTTTAAATCTCTCATCCTGAAGAAAATATGAGTCATGTGCAGCAGCTAAAATGCAGTTGCCCCCTGAAGCATTCAGACATTTAAGCATACATCATGACTGTCCAGTTTGTTCTTGAAAAACTGTTCACAAGGTGCACGCTTAATGGTAAAAAAGCAATGAACAAAATAATTGAAGATAAGCTGTTTTTAAAAAAAATCCTTGTATCTGTTTGAATGACAGCCAACTGAACTAAAATAGGAGAAGAATCATGCGTACCAAACTTTCCATTGAATTTCTAGTAAAGAATTTATGTTTTTCATCAGCAGTCAAATTGAATGCTCCGCTGAGAATGTTGAGTTTTGAGCGGGCCTCAATCCGGACTAAGCAGGCCACACATGCCGCAATGTGAACATCTCAGTGGCAGGAGTCAGGAAGCTGTTGAGAGCACTGGATCCCAGTAAAGCACCAGGTCCAGATGGACTCAGCCCAATACTCTTAAGGGACCTTGCGGATGAAATAGCCCGGCCCCTGCAGTGACACGCCTTTATCAGTCATCAGTCAACACTGGCTGTGTCCCATTAGACTGGAGGACTGCGAACGTTACACCAGTCTTCAAAAAAGGAGATAAATATTGTATTGAGAACTATCGCCCCATCTCCTTGACAAGTGTGCTGTGCAAGACTCTCGAGCACATCACAGTCAGCACCATCATGGACTTTGCGGAGGACAAAAACATCCTGAGGGGAACCAGCCGTCATGGCGTAGTGTTTAGCGTCACGGATTACTGGCTGGGAGGTCACGGGTTCGAATCCCATCAGAGGCGAGGTTTTTTTTCGGTCCTGAACCGACTCCTACCCAGAATGAGTGGCTGTGGGCTCAATGGGAAGACTGAAGCTACGCAGTCGAGCTTAACGGATGCGATTCTGAATGTTGTTCTAATTTCATGACCAACACTGCAGGTGTCAATAGTTCTCGGGCCTAGTCAATGCCGGGATATCATTGTGAAAGGAAGCGTAGAATACAGCCCTGTCATGTAGTCTCAGACCGATAAGGAACTCCATAGCATCATCATCACCATTGTTATCCACCTCATTTCCATCAATCATCAAAAAGAAAAAAAAGTCTCAAATTCTGTGGCTTTGCATGCCCTGCTGTCATGGTAACCTCAATTTCGACTGTCAATCCAGTTTATGCCCTTGGTGCGTTCGGGTCAACGTCATGGGGATCAGTATGTTCTGGGGAGATGTCGGTGGACGGTCGTGGTGGCGCCCACGGGGGAGGACCTCACTCACGCTGGATCCGTGACTAAGACATTATTGTTGTCAGTGGGGGGTTTAGTAGGGGGTGTCCTGCATACAGGCTCCACTGAACTCCACCGAAGTGACTCAGCAGCAGTGCAGTGTCTCTTCGGTTGGTTGCCTCCTGACGGCCTAACATAGATTCGCTCCCCTTGAATTGCTGGTTTCGGATTCCGGGACTCGGACTTGGGACTCGGAATGTGGGGCAGCAACGCCACTGTACGGCCCAGAAAATGGGGTAGCCAAAAAAACCCCCCCCACATACTGAGGGAAGAACAACATAATTCTGTGAAATATAATCAATTCCTAGTTAACTTTGTTTCTTAAAGCCAGAGAAACAATCAATTGTCAGTGCATATAATTATACTAATACAATAGACAAATGCATAAACCACAGTGTTGAAGAAAATAGAAACAACGAGAATGCTATAATGCTGGATAAAAACTTGAAACTTGAAACTTATAATTAAATGAAAAGAAGAATGGGGTAGAGGAGGGGAACGAAACAGAGAACATCGAGAGCCTCGGGAAAAGACGGACAAAGATGTGAGAAAAGACAAAATAATGCATTTCCTTGAGCTTACATTGGATGGAATAGGGGTGGCGTGTGTGTGTAGGGGTCTCAACAAATCACCAGGTTCCACAAAAATAACGATATAAGCTTTACTGAAATTTTACAATGCATAATGCTGTGTTTCTCTGGCTATCAGCTACAATCATCATCACAAACATAGTGTTTGTGCAAATTGTTTTGAAAACTCATCAATAAACCGAAATAGAGTACAGACAATGTTGGTATTTCCTCTGGACCATGGGTCACGTCGGCCATGTCCCGAAGGTCTCTCTCGTCCCCGTTAGCTGGAGGACAGGAGTACTCCATGGTATTATTGCTGTTTTCCTCATGCGCCATCCCTGCCCCCACACAAAGCGCAAGCTGCAAAACAGAAAGTATGCTTACCAACAAGTGAATCGCCGAGGGGTAAATAAGTTCCCGAGCGGCTGAGCTTGGGCACATAGCAGCAGTATGACGCATCTGCCCTCCACTGACAAGAAATTGAGCAATTGCTAAAAAAAATTTGTTTAATAAAATAACAAATGTCTCAAACATGTGTGGTTGTAAATGACCGGTTACAGATGGTCCATATCGGCAGACTATGACTTGTGACCTTGACCTTTCTTGAACTAAATATTCGGAATTACCATAAACTATGCCAAATTTGAACATTGTAAGTCCAACGATGTAAAAGATATGTCCACAAGAAGAAATGTATGTTATCAAGGTCAAACTTCAAGGTCAAGATCAGCATGGTTATTATTTTTGTATGGGAGCTTTTGTGTACCGTGATGCACCACCATAGTAAATTTGAAGCGATTCCATACCACAGTTATTGAGATACAGCCTTGGGGTTCGAACCCCGTGATTCACTCGCACGTGCGCATGAGCACACAGACAAATCATGATTATAATGTTGTAACTCGTTCATCAGAAAACGTGAAAACAAACCGCATTGAAATACGTGCAAAGGTTCGCGAGATATTAGCGAGTAAGTGTTTTGGGATTTGAACTCCTTAATCAGTATGACATTGACCTTGAAATAAAACTAAAGCAATCAGTCGATAGGCAATAATCTCTAGAACTTGTACACTAACAGTGATTGAAATAGACTGAACCGCGGTTTTCAAGGAAACGCAGCCGGATGGACGCACGCACGCACGGACGGATAAAACAAAAACAATACTTCCCGAAGCTTGGCTCGGGAGCTGATAAAAATCAGAAGGTGGGGGAAGTATTTTTACGAAAGACCCCCCGGTATCCCCACGGGGAAATACTTCAATAAATTGTTAAGAATATAATTATGTTATACCAAGTCCTAAACAGGCATAGTCTTTCAAGCTTAAATAACAATTTCAGAATGCGCAGAAAATGCGAGATAAAACTGATAAGATACAACTAGTCCACCAGCTTTTTATTTGTAATGATAATTATTCCTAATTAGGTTTTTGTTTTTTTGTTGTTGTTTTTTGACCCTCCACTGTCCCCGCCTTTCTTTTCTTTTTTTCTTTCTTTTTTTCCCTTTCTTTTTTTTTGAGGCGGCACATCTTTTTTTTTTCTTCTTTTTTTTTCCATCTTTTTTTTTTTTCCCCTCGCTACTCTCATTCATTTGTCTGTGTGATGAACTATTATGGACATTTTTTTGGGGGAAGTACTTAGTGTTCTTGTCTGATACATAAGTGTCTGGGTTTCTGTGTGACTTAGTGTTTGGTGTACTGATACACTCATACCATTTGTGTGTGTGCGTGCGCGCACGTGTGTGTGTGCTTGCGTGCCTGTGTGTGCTCGCGTGTGTGTGTGCGTGTGCCCGTGTGCGCATGCGTGTGCGCGCGCGTGTGTGTCTGTGTGTGTGTGTGGGTGGGTGGGTGCATATAATATCAAAAGCATTAATTCTTAATGAATCAAATAGTTATCAACTCTATCATTGCTACTGTCATGACATAGGCTTATTTTGAGCGTAACATTCTGCTGTTCCTAATTAGTTAGTGTTCATACTGGTAGCGGTGGGTTTTTTGGGGGTTCGTTGTTGTTGCTGCCATTTGTTTGTTACTCATTCCATGCTGGCCAGTTGCTTCCCTTTGCAAGCGTTCTGTACTGGCCGATTTGCATAGGTTGCAAATTTTTTATTTTCTAAATAATGGTAACAGATACAAACGTGACATTTAGGCAATATGTACACAATATACAGTACTAACACCTGCAACAGTTTCAAAGCATCCACTTGATTAGTTTTGATTTGTGATATTTTAAAATAAATGCATGTTTTGTCAAGCCAGGCACACTCATAATAGCGAAAATATAATTTTAAGGTCCCAAAATAACCGGCAGCCAGCCAATCAGTGTCAGAGGCATGAATGAAACGTAGTAGTAGCCCTCTGAGCCACTTTGAAGCACGCATGACTGTTAACCTATTAACTATGAATTTTTAAAGTTCACATGCGATATCCCGTTACCTTAGTAACGAGGCGTTGTGCGCATGCCCTGCGACGAGAGCGCAGGTTAGATTAACGAATATTATTCTAGTCTACATTCCTCTCGTCAGATATTTCTCTTGACTATTTCATAACTCAAGTCACATTTAACTTGCTGAATATTTTTTAATTTAGTGATCTTCTTTTATAGCAGCATTAGAAAGGGTCCAAAGATGAGCAACAAAATTGATTAAAGGCGTTAGTCACCTTGATTACGAACACAGACTAAGAAAGTTGAAATTACCATCTCTGAAATACAGAAGAATTCGTGGGGATCTGATAAATACATACAAAAATTTTCACAGTGATAACAATACTAATACATTTTTGTTCCAGCTAACAACTGACTCAAGAACCCGTAACAGTGATTTAAAAATACTAACCCAGTATAGCCGAACTAATATTAGAATTTTTTTCTTTTCTAACAGAGTAACAAAGTTTTGGAATACTCTTCCTGCACATATTAAACGAGCACAGAATCTAACACAATTCAAAAACCTCCTTGGTGGATACACCAACATATCAAAACTACAATACGAGCATGACTAAAAGGCAGATTTGCCGAAAACAAAATACAAAAACCTCTCAGCTGTGCAAAAGTTCAAACAAAAATGACAGGACAGTGAAGAGGCCGCGAGGCCTAATGTCCTAACTACCTGACCTGACCTGACCATATATTATAGCAATCTTACCAATTTTCAGCGAAGACTTTTCCTCTTTAATGGTTCACGATAATTAGGCCTACGCGCAAACAAGCTGGACTGTTTCGTGCAGACTTTTAGATAATTATTTTAAAAGATCTTGAACATATTTAAAAGATTTAAAATAGACGTGCACGAGGGCTCGTACCATAAAGATGACAATCATGCAAACTGAGCTGTTTCATGCAAACTTTTAGATATTATTCATGAGCTTTTAAAATCAATTCGCTTAAAGGGCCACCCGGACGGATGAGTTTTTGTAAGAAACACGTCCAGATCACTAGGAAAACACCCTTTACAGAGATTGCAACACTCACTTTGCTCTGGTTTCCCAGAAATCAAACCGTCAAATCGGCAGTTCCTCCTTGACGGAGGTGCTGGAAGTCAAATTATTTCACCCAAAGAGAATAGTGTGCCGTGTCCTTTCCAATGGCCGCCTGCGTTTAGACCAAATCGTTTGCACGAAAATTTCGCAATACAAGCCTTTCTTTCTTTTTCTTTTTTGAATTTTATACAGATTATCTAAAGGAGTTTCGCTCACAACAAAGGAAACAGCTCCATTTTTTTGTTTACTGCACTACAAAAAAAGAAAACGCTTCAACCACAATGAGTGACCTTCACCCACCCCATCCAAAATGGCTTCTCTCTCCGGCATCTCCGCCAATGAGGAATCGCCGTTTTCACGGTTTAATTTCTAGGAAACCAGAGCAAAGTGAGTGTTCCTATCCTTGAAAAGGCTGTCTTTCTGGTGATCTCGACGTGTTTCTTGCAAAAACTCATCCGTCACGGTCCACCTTTAAGGGCTCGTACCATAAAGATGCCAATCATGTTGCCGAGTAGCCTATATGGCTCGATGACTTCGGTGATGGACTGCTACTCGGGGAGTTTTTCAAGCAGTGATGGTGAGGGTGTTCTTCTTTGCGAGGTCCTTGTACCGTCTGATCAGCTGCTGGTCTCAGATGGCAATGAAGCAATGGTCACGGGCTGTAGCTTTTAAAAGGCGAAACTCTCCTCAATGCTCCACCTCTACCCATACCCACCACCACCACCACACACATTCAAACTTGCCTACGTGGACATACATACAAAATAGGCGAACTTGTGCGCGCGCAGCTACACCTACACACACCCGCACGCGCGCGAGCGCGCACATACACGCACACGCACACACACACACACACACACACACACACTCACACACACACACACACACACACACACACACACACACACACACACACACACACACACACGTCAACCCTACCAATTGGCAGCTGATGGTGAACACACTGACTCATAATACAGGTGGACCCCTCTGTGAAGTCAGGTTTTTTTGTACTCCCAGTTCTAACAGAAAGTACAATGGAATGGGAACGAGGACTGTGCTTTTATGCTTTTATGCAGGTATGGTACTTTTTATGGGTCTGTTGATGCTTTGGTGATAACGTCTTAGTATATAACTTTATGTGATCTTGGTATTTCATCTAATTAATTTTATCTTGGTATTTAATTAATAGCATAATTATGTTCTAATAATGTCTAAATTGCATGCTCTTCCCCCCATGTTTGTGATGCTTAATATTTCATTGTCTTCATTGTCTTGTTATCACCCGCTGAGTTTACGGAGCGAAGGTGATATTGTTTTTGTTGTGTGTAAGTGGCTGTGTGTGTGTGTGTGTGGGGGGGGGGGGGGGGGTGTTAACAGCATATCACCATGAAGGAATAAAGATAGGAAGATGAAACTTGATGTGCATGTAGGCTAGGTACTGTAGATGTGCCTTTTGGTCAAGGTCAAGGTCAAGGTCATGACCTTGACGTATGACCTTGAAAACTGAAATTCTATTCTTAGCCATATCTCGAGCACCAGTCAACATATGATGCTGAAACTTGGTATGAAGGTGGTTTGGCTTATGCTCCTTCCGAATATTGTTGACCAATCAAGGTGAAGGTCAAGGTCAAGGAGATCGCTGGACCCTGAAAATCGGGGGGTCGGAAAAATGGAGTTCCCAAGATAACAGCATGTCACCATGAAGTAATAAGGATAGGAAGATGAAACTAGTATAGATTCGATGACTGACAAGTAACCCTCATTTAACTGCGTCACCTCCTGTTTTTTGTTTGTTTGTTGTTGTTTATTTTTAAATACTATTATTGGCGTGATTTTGTTAACTTACAGACAGACAAAACAAAGACATAAACCACAAAGCAAAGGTTATCAAGGCTTTAGGATAATAGTAAGTTATCAGTAGTCTCATTGACATTTTGTGTGTGAACGTTCTTAAAAATGGTTTGAAAGAGGTTGCTCTTTGACAGGTCTCAAAGTGCACTCAAGTTTATATGTTGAATGGGCAAATTGAACAAAGGATTTGTCAAGCTTAGAAGAAACAAAATTGACGTCAAGAACTGAATAGCGAGAGACAGATGGTAGGCAAACAAACGAGCAAAATAAGACCAGAGGCGCCGTGGCGTAGTGGTAAAGTCGCAGACTACTGGCTGGGAGGTCACGGGCTCGAATCCCATCAGAGGCGAAGTTTTTTTCCGGTCCTGGACCGACTCCTACCTAGAGTGAGTGGCTATGGGTTCTCCCCGTGGGGGTATCGGGGGATTTTTCGTACAAATAGTTCCCTCACATTCTGGAAGTTCTGTGCTTGTAACTTCCTCTGATCTGTCAATCTCCTTGACTCTGCCTTTTCCCTTTGCTTTCTGTCATCTTCATGCCTCTTATATTAGAACAACATTACTCTGTGTGTGTGTGTGTGTGTGTGTGTGTGTGTGTGTGTGTGTGTGTGTGTGTCTGTGTGTCTGTCTGTTCGCTTCGTAACTCACGAACCAGTGCACGGAATCATTTCACATTTTGTGTGTGGGTAACCATGTACATTTGTGATCAACATCACTAGGGAATGCAATGGGAAACATTTCAAAGTGCTATTCTGGTAACTGCTATTCTAAAGACCTGTGCCGAGGAAGAGCTGCCGCGAAGCGTAGCTGCTAGTCTACTATATTTCTGACTTATTGGCGCATTCTCCTGCCTTTTCTCAAACAAATCTTCGAAACAAATTTCTCCTTTGAGATCCTCTGAAATCAAAATGTGTCCGTTGAATACAGCGGGGAGACCAGTGAAAACTGAAAACCGGACACGTACGCATTAATACCTTATCCATTATGGCCATGCGGCCTGGGAACGCAGAAGAAGAAGCTATGGGCTCAATTGGAAGACTAAACCCACATAGTCGAGTTTTATCCGCTTAACGGATGCTATTCTGAGTGTTGCTTTAATTTCATGACCAACACTGCAGGTGTATGTAGTTCTCGGGCCTGGTTAACACCGGGATACTATGAAAGGAAGCGTAGAATTACAGCCCTGTCACGTAGTCTCAGACCGATACAGAATCCCATAGTATTATCGTCATCACTGTCATCCGCCTCGTTTCCATCAATCATCAGAATAAAAATGTCTCAAATTATGTGGCCTTGCATGCCCTGCATGCCCTGCTCTCATGGTGGCCTCACTTTCGATTAGCTTGAAAGTGCAGTGACTCCTCGGCTGGTTGCCTCCTGACAGCCTAACCTCAAATGCTAAAGGAGATGCCTTTTTCAGTCTGTGATGACAGATTTCTTCTTTCTAGGAGATGAAGAGAGGTCCTCTGACTATCTTTTTAAAAATACAAAAACCCAACCAAAAAGACACGAAGACCATTTGTTTGATAGGGGCTGCCAGTAGGCTGTGCTGTGCAGTATTTTAAGGTGTTTCACCTAGAACATCCAAATAGATGATTGCTGCTTGGTTTCTGGATGACAGTGATAGATACATGTTTCGCCATCAATCACGATGGCTCAAATGCCAGCTGACTTCCCTCCAGCAAATGTTTGATATTATTTGGATGCACCATTCAACCCTACCTTTCCCCTGATCTCCAGAAAGCTGATAGGGCATCTACCGGTCATAGCACTTCCGCAGACCCAGGTATTCATGCCAGAATGTATTCAGGTTTCTCAATGAAACTCCCATGATGTTATCACTTACCCAGAGATCATTTTAACAAGAGAAGTCACACTGATTTTGAATTCAACAATTACAACAGCCACGTAACAATTATTTTAACGTTGTTTTGCCAAAGTGGGAATCCTTGAGCCAGGTCTGACTGCTGTGTCTTGCTAGGAAGGGTATCAAAAACAAATTACCTATGTAAATGCCTTTGTTTGAAAATATTGTCTTTCCTTCAGCATATATATATATATATATATCTCTCTCTACGTGAAATATATTCTCAGAGCTTGTGATAAAAATACCCTTGGTGGACATTCGCTTTGCCCCATGGTCTTGGCTAAGCGGAAAATAATTAAAATTTCTGCGACATCATTTAGATGCACCATTCAACCCTATCTTTCCTCTGATCTCCAGAAAGCTTAAAGGGCATTCATAACGCTTTCGCAGACCCAAGCGCAAAGCATTCATGCAAGAATTTATCCAGGTTTCTCAATGAAATGCCCACGATGTTCTTTGTATCGTTATTATTTACCCAGAGATCATTTTAACAAGATAATTCACACTGGTTTTCAATCCAGGGCCTAAGCGAAAGGGCTTGCTACACTACGTGCGATTCGCTGTCAATGCGATGCGATTGTGACAATGCGAGTCATGATTCACGTGAAATACTTCCGTCTAAAAATAATTCCACTGCTGTCGCTCTATATACTCAAGTAGATCCAATACACGAATGTCAGGTGAATCATGACTCACGTCGTCACAATCGCATCGCATTGAAAGCGAATCGTATGTGGTGTAGTAGCCCTTTAGGGGAAGGGGCCTGTGATGTTGGTCAATCTCATGACACCATTTGAATTTTTGTGGTGTTGCCAGAATCTGCACCTTTAAAAACTTATTGAGATCCTCTCATTTAAATTCTCCATGGATTTCGAACGCACGACGCCAAAATATACAAGAATGCAGCTTTAACCGTTATACCATAGGGAATGTTTTGCTGAGAGCAGATGTGGCATTTCGCTCAATACATCATTTTTTGAGCCCTTCACATGGATCTGGTTGAACGAGTGCAATCAAAAAAGCGAAAACAATGCAATTCAAATTTAACCATATGGCGTTGGCTAGTAAGTAGGTTGATTAAGTAGGTTGATTTCAGCACAATCGATTCAATGTTAGCGATATTCTGTTGGCTTGTATTTGAGTGTGTGTGTGTGTGTGTGTGTGTGTGTGTGTGTGTGTGTGTGTGTGTGTGTGTGTGTGTGTGTGTGTGTGTGTGTGTGTGTGTGTGTGTGTGTGTGTGTGTGTGTGTGTGTGTGTGTGTGTGTGTGTGAGTGTGTGAGTGTGTGTGTGTGTGAGAGTGAGTGAGTGCGCGCGCGCGCGTGTAGGCCTATGTGTGTGTGTGTGTGTGTGTGTGTGTGTGCAATCAAAAATAATGAGTACATTTTTCTGAACAAGAACCTTATGCCCTGTGAAGATATCTCATTTAGGGCGCTTAGTGCGTCCCTAGTAGTTGCACCTCCATGCCACGTTAATGTGGGTGTTCCGTCAGGGACATGGGGCAGGGCGGGCATGACCGGTTTTGGCAAATACGACACGGGTGCATGCAACTGGCGCGATAGCAAGACTAGTCTCGGCAACTCACTCAGATGGGTCACACGGAGATCATCAGCCTTGGCAGGCAGTCCGTCTAGGAGAGGGAACACTCCGATTTCAAACACGGGTATAGATGGAGCTTAGCCTTGGCAGGCAGTCCAGCTAGGAGAAGGAAAACTCTGATCCCAAACCCACAACAACCAATGGGCATGCAGACCGAGTCTCCAGCCTTGGCAGGCAGTCCAGCTAACAAGAGGATGAATTCTCTTAAACCAGTAAATGAAAGCCAAATTACTCAGATATAAGTTTCAGGCAAGCCACAGAAGTTGGGTGGAGAAAACAGCCGCCCTGAATTTGAAGATGGCAGGAAGCTTTGGCAAATTACCAAACAGCTCAACGATGAGGACAGCACGAGAGAAAAAATTATCTGGGAAGAAAACGGTAAAATGCAGAGTGGAAGACAAGCTGTTGATATTTTAACTGACAACTACGCAAAAGAGAACAACACCTCAGTCAGCCCTGTGAAGCAGAGAGACGCTAGGAGAGAGCAGAGAGAAAGAACAAACAACAGAACAACTGGGAAACCCATGCATCAGCCTCTCACACTTGATGAGCTGCTAAAAGCTAAAAATAAAAGAAATTGAAACGGAGGAAATCTCCTGGACCAGACAGCATAACCAACGGGATGCTAATCCACCTTGGCAATGCAGCAGTATACAAGATCCTGGAAATCTATAATCTTAAGTATGGATGGACGGGCTACTCGTCAAACTGCAGAGGAACGGATTAACCAACAACATGTTCCAGTGGATCGAGTGGTACCTCTATAATCGCAGGGCAAGAGTATCAGTAGATCGAGTCCACAGTAAAAAAGGATCCTACTGAAGCATGGAGTTCCACAGGGAGGAGTGGTCTTTCCAACATCGTTTCTCCTCTTCATCAATGACCTGGTGTCAGAACTCCCAAAGGGCATTAGGGCAGCATTGTATGCAGATGACTTGGTGATTTGGTGCAAGGAGGAACACGCATCGACGGCCACACACAGAATACAGTTGGCTGCTGACAAACTCAACAGCTGGGCAGAAGACTGGTGTGTTTCCATCAACAAGGACAAGCCCTCCATCACGTTGTTCACCCTGTCTCCAAAGCAGAAAGCTGGTGTCATCAATCTTGGTGGAACCCCTCTGAAGGCATTTGACAAGAGGCAGACCTGGAAGCCGCAGATCTCAAAGGCAAGGCCAAGGTGACTGCAGACTGCAAACTTACTGGCACCCTGGGGAGCAAATGAAAACAGTGTATCAAGGACCTACGATCAGGCATCATCTAGAATATGGCCCCACAGCGTGGTCAACGGCATCAAAGACGAATCAGCAAGGTTTGGACAAGGTCCAGAACCAGGCCCTCCGTATCATCGCCGGTGCCATGAAGTCAACTCCGATCAAAGAGATGGAGAAACGTACAGGAATCCAACCTCCCAGTCAGAGGGGGAACACCAAAATACTGACACTAGCTGAAAAGTACAAATGTCTGCCAGACTATCCCATGAAAACCAAACAGGAAGCCTTGACCAAGAACAGGCTCAAAAAGAGAAGTTTTGTCCATGACAGCAAGAGGCTAGTACGTCAATATATAGACAGCCTACTCAAGGATACACTCCCCTTTCATCCATCAGACATGCCTGAGCCTCTGGAGACTAGAGAGCCTGATATCCAGGTACGCACCACAGTCCCTTGCGTTTTTACTGGAGACGAACAGGCCAATGAAGTAAAGAAGTCCTTTACTCTGGCTATGATTGAAGAGAGCTACCCAAAGGAAGCATGGATCCATGTTTACACGGATGGGTCAGCTACCAATGCAGTGGCCGATGGAGGGGCAGGCATTCTCGTTTGTTTCCCAGGAGGTGAGACCACAACAGCAAGTGTACCAACAGGAAGGCACTGCACCAACTGTCGTGCCGAAACAAAAGCGCTCATGAAGACTGTCTCCGCTGTTCGGGCATCCAAGGACGAATCTGCACAGGTTGTTTTCCTCCCTGATGCCCTCTCTGTTCTACAGGCGTGCCAGAACGACAAGCCCCCTCACCTGTCCAGAGCCCTACAACAAGTTGCAAGAAAAAGAAGGGCAGTCTTACAGTGGATTCCGGCCCACTGTGGAATTACAGGAAACGAGCTGGCGGACGTCCTTACCAAAGAGGGTTCCAGAGGAGAGCAAATCAACAACCGTGTCAGCTTCCACGAAAAGAAGACAATAATAATCAAGATTATTCTGTAAGATTGTTTTACTTTCCTGAATTAAGGCAACATTGAAGACAACAAAGACAACAATAAACCTTTCTGTAGACTTGGAGATGGTCACAATAATGTTAATATCAATTTTCTTCTTTTTTTGTTGCGAATACAGTGGAACCTCCCTTATAAGACCTCCCATTATAAGACTCCCTCCCACATAAAACATACTTCTCCCTTCTTTGTAAGCATTAAAATCACCTCTCTTATAAGACCCCTCCCTTATAAGACCTCATTTTGGATGATTTTTGAAGGTCTTATAAGGGAGGTTCCACTGTAAAGCGAACATAGTCCTGAAAAAAAAGCGAATGCTAATGAAACTTTAACCCTTTCACCGCCAATGTCGCATTTTTGCACCGCACATGTTTGACGCTCATGTCACTAAAAGCATCAAATCAGGGCCTGTTATCTGAAGACCCTATTTTCGTGATTTTGGCAGGCAAGAATAGGCCTAATGTTATGCATGTCACAGAGGAATTCGCAATATTGCAGGTAAAAAACATTCGCTATACTCAGGTAAGTTTACTGGTATTTTTTGGCTGAAAATTGGCTGGCGGTGAAAGGGTTAAAAGTTTGTAAAGTGCCGCTCTTACTGTATAAAACAGCAAAAGATAAAGTCTTACATGGGGAGGATCAAGCTCAGAATATGTCGGGCAAAAAGTATGATGGCCTATCGTGTCACAGGTTGTGCACGTGCACATATTGAAGACAAAGTGAATGGGATAGCAAAAAGTATGATGGCCTATCGTGTCACAGGTTATGCACGTGCACATATTGAAGACAAAGTGAATGGGATAGCAAGCATGGAAGATTGAAATGAGAGTTCAGTGCAGTTTATTCAGGCACCCCATTCTCCTTTGATCGGTTCTAGTAGCTCCATGTCAAGAAAGCTCGGTGTGTAGTCATTGATATAGTGTTCTAATTCATGTTTATAACCTGGTCTATGTACAAAACAGTAGACTTTCCAGAATTTGTAGGCCAACCAGAGAGAGAGAGAGAGAGAGAGAGAGAGAGAGAGAGAGAGAGAGAGATTTACCACTCACATATATACGCTCGCATGCGCACGCACACACATATACACCCCCGACACACACACACGCGCGCACACACATAATACACAATAATTACACACACACACACAGTTACACACACACATACTACACACACTTACTGGAAGTTTTTCTTTCTTTCTGATTTTATTAATAAGAAAGACTTTCTTTTTTTTCAACAACGAGAAACTGTACAAATGTTTTCTTAGACAAACATGTATGCAGGGAATGCCATAGAAAGTGCAAAACTGTACAATTCGGTTAATAAAAAATAGATGATTAAAAAATTTTAAATAGGCCAAAATAATACACAATAATTATGCCGACAAAAATAGTTACAAAAATAAACTAAGTACAGAGATACGTGAAATAAAACACGCGAGTAAAATTTAAAGGTGGACCCTGACGGATGAGGTTTTGCAAGAAACACGTCAAGATCACCAGAAACACAGCCTTTTCAAGGATCCGAACACTCACTTTGCTCTAGTTTCCTAGAAATTAAACCGTCAAAACGGCGATTCCTCCTGGGCAGAGATGCCGGAGAGAGTAGCCATTTTGGATGGGATGGGTGGAGGTCACTCATTGTGGTTGAAGCGTTTTCTTTTTTTGTAGTGCAGTAATAACAAAAATGGAGCTATTTCCTTTGTTGTGAGCAAACCTCCTTTAGATAAACTGCATAAAAATTATGTAAAAAAAGAAGAAGCTTGTATTGCGAAAATATCGTGCAAACGATTTGGCGGCCATTAAAAAGGGGACAGCACACGCCTTCTCTTTGGGTGAAAGAATTTGACTTCCAGCACCTCCGCCAAGGAGGAATCGCCGATTTGACGGTTTGATTTCTAGGAAACCAGAGCAAAGTGAATGTTGCAATCTCCGTAAAGGGTGTTGTCCTGGTGATCTCGACGTGTTTGTTACAAAAACTCATCCGTCATGGTGCCCCTTTAAGTGCACACACACTAAAGAAAACAAATGATAGAATTAGAGGGCAAGTGGTTGTAACGTGATCCTAATAAACCACACAACGTCAAAAATAATAAAAAGGAAAAACACATCAATGAAAATGCGTTGAATGGTGCGAAAGATATGGCACCAATCTAAAGGGACAGACACACTGCATACGATTCGATTCGATTGTAACGATGTCTGTGAAACATGATTCACGTGGAATACTTCCGTAAAAAACCCCGAACAATACTAGATGAAGACGGGGTAAAAAGCCCATGGGCGGGTAAGAAGCCCATGCCAATTATCTCATGAAATGAAGCAAATTTCAGTCACATTTTGCCCATGAGACGAGTGTTAATGTTTAGCATTCGTCTCATGGGCAAAATGTGACTGAAATTTGCTTTATTTCATGAGATAATTGGCATGGGCTTCTAAGCCGCCCATGGGCTT
>JAGGCT020000936.1:0-25000 GCA_017654935.2 Phymorhynchus buccinoides
GTCATTTTAGTGCTAATCTGAAAGAGGTTTTATTCCTGTCATGTTAGTGCTAATCTGAAAGAGGTTTTATTCCTTAGTGTCATGTTAGTGCTAATCTGAAAGAGGTTTTATTCCTTAGTGTCATGTTAGTGCTAATCTGAAAGAGGTTTTATTCCTTAGTGTCATGTTAATACTAATCTGAAAGAGGTTTTATTCCTTAGTGTCATGTTAATACTAATCTGAAAGAGGTTTTATTCCTGAGGGTCATGTTAGTGCTAATCTGAAAGAGGTTTTATTCCTTAGTGTCATGTTAATACTAATCTGAAAGGTTTTATTCCTGAGGGTCATTTTAGTGCTAATCTGAAAGAGGTTTTATTCCTTAGTGTCATTTTAGTGCTAAGTAGAAAGAGGTTTTATTCCTTAGTGTCATTTTAGTGCTAAGTAGAAAGAGGCGTTATTCCTTAGGGACATTTACACAAGATTTTTTTTTTTTTTTTGCAATGTCAAATCACAAATTTGGGCCTACAGTTCTTCTCTAAGATGACTTGGTGACAAACACTGAAGGATTGAGTGAGAGAAGGCAAGAGAAAGCGTCAGATGGTGGTTTGTGTTGGGTTGCGGCACAGGTCAGGGCGGCAACATGAACTGGAAGAGGGCTCAGCCTCTGCCCCTCAGCAACAGCCCCGGGGGGAACTTCGGCAAACCGCTGGGCCATGGCCGCACAGACTGGGCCTCCAAGTGAGTCGCACCACAGAGAGAGAGAGAGATGAATTTGATTTTTTATTAGAGTACTAAAAGTAGTAAGATGTATGCTTTTCCTACACAGTCTTGGGTGAAAGATAGAGAGAACTAAATTTCAGACCTGTTTACTCTACTCTTTTCAAGTAGTATTCTACTCAATTTGGACCTCTACTACACTTCAAAATTGATAATAATGCTCTTTAATTCTTGATTGCTACTCATTTTCAGTGAACAATGTTTGATGGTTTTAATGAATACGACTACACATTTCACACCAAAACTACTAATTTCAGCTAGCCAGACTACTCAAGACTTGTGTAGGGGGTAACCAGGTCTGACTAATGCTAAGTTGGATAGAATCTAATTCAAGCTGGTAAGGCCAAAGCTTGATATGTCAAGTTGCTGCGTTTCTCGCTTGCATGCACACACCTGTAGTCACAAACACACACACACACTTTCATTCATACACACACTTACACTCACACACGCACGCACGCACATGCACACGCACACACACACACATTTATTTGTATCTGTCATATCTGTATGACCAAACCTTTGCCTTTGATTGTTCTTTAATAATAATAATAATGTAAATTTATATAGCGATCTTTCTCACATGATCCGGTGCGCTTTACATCAAGAACAAGAAAATTAAAGAACAAGAAATGTTTTTAAAAGGCAAACAAAAACTAAGTCACTAAAAAATAACATACATGATATGATGCTTGCACGCAACTCCCTCTTTCTTCCCCCCTCCACCCCCAGACACACACACACACACACACACACTAATAACACAACTATACAAGAGTAAAGAGTTGCAATACGAACATTCTAAGAAAAAACATAGATCACATTCACCTCCTTAAACAAGCTTAAATTTGTAGGTCACACAATAGTGGAAATACAATCATACTGCCATCTACATACAAGTTACATGAAGAATTACTATAGAAAAGTTCTGCAAAAACATAGACAGCCTTCCACCTCCTTTAACGAGCGTTTAAAGCCTACAAGACGTAAACACTCTTTTACTTTCTTCACACAACTTTCAAGATACATAAAGAACTGCAAATCAACATTTCTGCAAAAACATAGACATCCTTTCACCTCCTTTAGCAAGTTTTCAATATGTCCCATATGTGCCTTCCCAGGTCGAGAGGACGTAAAGCCCAAAATTTCATTCATTCAACAAGTTTTCAATTTACAAGACCTAATCCCTCAAACTACTTTCTACATTTTCTACATGCAAGACACATAAAGAAATGCAAGCAATACAAAAGACTTCTGCAAAGAAACGGACGCCCCCCCCAACAAACACTAACCATTGTTATAACATGTCTGAAACAAGTGAGTTTTAATGGCAGAGCGAAAGGCCGAGATAGAATCAGTCCAGCATCACATAGAATCACATCTGTGTTGGTCAAATAATTCAGAATTGTTTGGCCTGAACTTTGCGAACAGAACAGCTTGCTTTGCACTGAAGTAGACAAATTCCTTAGCGACATTCAGATTTTGTGTTGTTTTGTTTTCCTCGACAAGTCTCGACAACAGATCTGCAATGTTTTTGAGATTCCAATTTATACTCAACTTTGAATGAATAACTCCGCAGTCTTTCAATCCATGCGGACGGTTTTGATCTTGGCGAAAAGATGAACTGAAGAGGACTGATCGGTCCCAAGTGCGAAGTTCATACCGTACACATACTGATGAAAGCATTCGCAGGCCCACACTATAGCAAGAGCTTCCTTCTCTGTTTGTGAATACCTGCGTTCAACAGCGGTCGAACTTCGACTCACTTAGCAAATGACACGCTTTTCACTATTTGGAATCTGAGTGAGAACTGCACATAATCCAACTGGACTGGCATCTGTGGTAATCCTGGTCTCTGCTTTGGGGTCAAAGTATGCGATATTTTCTGATTTCGCAAGTTCATCTTTCACTTTCAGATGTTCGAACGCTTTCTCTTGTTTTGGTCCCCAATGAAAAGTTTTGTTCTTTCGCATTAGTTTATAAAGCAGTTCTGCTTTTGTCACAAAATTCTGAATGAAGCGAGCACTGAAATGAGCCAGACTGAGAAAACTGCGCACCTCGGATGCACAAGTTGGTCGTTTCGCATTTTTCACCGCCTCGACCTTGGCAGTTGTCGGACCGATTCCTTTTTTTGAGAGCAGATATCCCATAAACTGCAGTTCTGACATGCGGTGAACACACTTTTCTGGGTTGATGGGTTCGATGTCAACCCATTTGCTTTCAATATCTTCAAAACTGCATCTAGCCAATGGTCATGTTCTTCTAGTGTTACACCGTAGATGATGTTGGTACAATTCCGAAGCGGACGTGACACCAAACATCAATCGTTTGTACCGAAACAAACCGATATGAGTGGCAAACGTTGTGATGTAATGCGATTCTTCATCCAACTCAAGCTGGTGAAATCCCCACTTCAGATCTAGTTTGGAAAAAAACTAAACTACCGTTCGTTTCCTGGAGCGTTTCCTCAATTGTTGGAACGGGGAATCTTTTGCGTTTGATTTGCTTGCCTCATGTTAACAAATAGGCAAATATCCTCCGAATTTGGCTTTGGTGCAACAACGATAGGACTGACCCATGTCGTAGGTCCATCAGCTTTTCAATTATGTCAGGCTTCTCTAATTCTGATATTTTCTTCTCAATCTTTTGAACAGAGACTGAATGGAATGCACACTCTGAACAACAGGTTTAATGTCAGTTTTGATATGTAGCTTAACCTGCTCATCTTTCAGTTTTCCTAACTCCTGAAAACAGATTTTGATACTCTGCTTTCTGTTCTGGTTTCGCAGTGACTGAGCATGCAATGTGTGTAGGTAAACCAAGTTTGAGAACCCCTGGTTGTCCTGCAGTGTCTCTACCTAACAGTGAAACATTGCCCTTTTCTTCTATCACAGTGAATTCTGCTTTTGTCTTGTGTGCATAGCCAGAAATGTTCACATCTGCTGTGAATGTGTCTGCAATAGTGAGTGGCTGTTTCTGTGCGAATGATACAGTTTGCTTGTGTGTGCGTCTGCTTTTCTGGAAGTGTGGCATAACATTGTTCTTTTTCATCTTTTCCCATGTTTGTCTGTCAACAATGTTACAACTTGCTCCTGAGTCTACCATCATAGTCACACGAACACCACCCACATTCACATCCAGCATATACTTTCGCCCACATCCACTCGCAAAAGTAAAATCATTATCAACATGACAAAGACCAGAAACATTCTGCACAACAAAAGTGAAATCATCATCTTTTGCATTATTCTGCACAGTATTCACTGATTCACACACTCATGCAAAATGTCCAGTTTATGTTTTTACATTTTGAACCAAAAAAAGTTTTCCCTCTGGCTGGGCAATTCTTGTCTTTTGCAAAATGTTCTATTTTCCCACATCTAAAACACATCAACTTATCCTTACCATCCTTTGTGCTATTACCACTTTTACCCCCAGTATTGTTCTTTCCCTTCACTCTACCCCCTACAGCACCAACGACTGACTGAATCGTCACTACTCACTACCATTGTCTTGAACTGAGACAGGGTAGCAAAAGGCTGTGGTGCAATGCTTATCAACCCTATTGCATTGTGTGGAAAATGCTTTGGGTCTTTGAAAAACCACAGTTCTTCAGTTGCCTTAGTCCATGAGTGCTATCGAAACTGCAATAGCACTAGCAGGTCTCCTGGCTTTAAAATGTTTACTGATGTGCTTTTTTAACCCCTAACCTGTACCACATTTTGGGTTTAACATGTATGGGTTTCAGCCTTGGACACTTTCTTATCTTTTCAGAATGACGTGTCCCCATCAATTTTGTGCATAGGTTTTCTGGTGATGAAGTAAATAAGCTAATATGGGTGAAAATACAACATTTTTTTTATTGACTTGCCAGGTCTTTTTATGTTGAATTGATAATATTGAAGAAAATGTCTGTCCAAAAAAAATAACCCAAAAATGCATTGACTTTATTCTTTGAAAAAGAAAAGCAGCATCACAATTTTTCTAGCACTTTTAGTTTTCTTTGTATTTTTATTTCCAGAGGATTTCATGAAAACACTGTGGAATAGTATCACGGTATTTGTAATGACACTTGTTGCTATCAGAGTTTTCAAAACATAGACATAATGAAGAAAGGGTTAAAGTTGTTTATGGCATGAAAGTTGAATATGTCAAATTCTGCAAGTAATAAAAGAAAACAAACGCTCGTAATAATTGTTAAATTTTCAAATGAATTAGTTTTCTTCACTCCATCTAGCATCTTTATGTCCAAATCTGCATTTTTATGTGAGATAAATCAAGTGTTGATAACAAGGTGCTTTCAAAGTCTGATTTGTGTGGGACATAACTGTGATGGTATCAGTCTTCAGAGTTGAACTTGGGGGGGGGGGGGGAAGAGAACAAAATAAGCTCACAGTGCTTAGAAAATCTACGTCCTTTTTAACAGTACTACTCTCTGTTTCTCACCAGGTACCTGAAATCCTGAAGGACACAAGAGCTGCTGGTAGATGGTTCATCAGCTGGACAGATTTCCATCTCAACTCGTCTCCCCCCAAAAAAAAAAAAAAAGAAAAGACAATCGTTCAGAAGAGTCTGTCATGAGTTGAGGTTTTGTGTAGCCAGTACCAGCTTCGTTCCTGCTCAGAAGAACTGGTCTGAATCTGTACATATAAGGATCTGCATCGATGTGGGTAAACATCCACCGCAACACGTTGTCTCTTAACTGCAGGTCAAGTCCGTCCGAAACAATATTTGTTTTGTTGTTTGCTTCATTTTTTTTTCTTTACTTAAAGGTGGGGTGTGATCAAGTTTGTTTTTGGCTTTTTTTAAAGTAATTACTTTACGGCATGTTAAATAAGACTGATATATGGAGCAGCACTGTTTTATGATACTCTGCGAGTTTTACTAGTTGTAGATTAATAAGAAAGAGGAAAATTTGACTTGGTAACAATGTTAGTGATAGGTATTACAATTCTCTCAAACTTAAAAAAATAATTGATCTTCATTTTCCATTTTTCATATTCTTGTTCTGTCTTTAGTTTACTAGAGTCAAGCTATACCGTATTTTACGGACTATAGATCCTTTTTTTCCTAGACTGAGACCCCTGCGCCTTATAATGTGACTGATAATATAGTAAGAAACTATAATAAAACCTGAATTTTGTGTAAAATTGGGGGGGGGGGGGGGGGGGGTGCGCCTGATAATCAGGTGCGCCTTGCAGTCCGTCAAATATGGTACATTCAATGGATATCAGTCGCTAGCGATGAAAATAAGGTAGTCATACCTGTCTAATATGAGCACCTAATTTTGATTCATTTGCCTAAAAAGGAAAGGAAAATGTACTTGAAGTCAACTAGCATGGTGTCTTAATGATCAATTTTGCCAAATTATAACAGAATGTTCTAAATTAACAAAGAGAAGTATTTGTCTGAATTTAGTTGCCATGGTGAATGGATAAAATAGGAAACCTAAGTTTTGCTATAAAATTTTTTTTTATAAAAAAAGACAAAAATACTGAAATGTTTATGTGAAATAAAAGAAGAGTGGGGAAAAAAATTAATCAACCTTGATGAGTTAGTAATTATATTAGGAAGATAAGAGGAACTTTTTCAGGTCTTGCGAATGTATGATTTAAAACATATGTTGACATGTTAGGGGGCTAAGGGAGTGGGAACAACAACGAAAAAAGTGACATTCCAGTCAAAAGTGTTGAACTACTGTACACAAGTACTAACAGTCTGTTGTGGGAATTCAGTCTTATTTGACGTGCTGCTATTTATTTGGTATTATCGGTTGTAAAAATAAGCGCTTTTTGGCATGAAAGCATACCTGATGCTCAGTGCATGGTACATGTTAGCGATTCATTTTCTGTGATAGTTATTTATAATGTGATTGTTTCGTTGTTGAAAATTTCGGTGTGATATGGATTTTGGTTAATGTAAGATGTTTGAAATGGTAAATTGACGTAAAATAGACTGGTTTGTGTGTGTGTGTGTGTGCGTGCGTGCGTGTGTGTGTGTGTGTGTGTGTGTGTGTGTGTGTGTGCAACATAATAATTATGTTGAAGCCAAAATTTGTTACATGTTCTGTTTTATGCTGATAAGGAGCTCATAAATGTAATTTTTCATAATGATCATTCTCATTTATTGTTCTAAGTTTTAGAGTATGAGTGTCAAGGACCCATGAATGTGTGTTATGAATGCAAGACTAGTGTTAGAACTGTAAAAAATTAAATTACAAGAGAAGTCCATTTTAGCTATAGTTTTTGTTTTTTAACTCATTGGTCATAAAGCGAAAGCTCTGAAGGTGAAAGATCAAATAAGTTGGTTTTTGTTGTTCTTTTTTCTGTGACTTGTGTCTATATTTTTTCAACTTTAGTTTGTGAATAGAGTGTAAGAGAAAAAGGTGAAGAAAGTGATAAAATATCACAAGACACTACAAATATGAAGTTTTAACCCTTTTGCCGCCAGCCATTTTTCAGCCCAAAACTACCATTAAGCTTAACTGGGTAGAGAAAAAGAAACGTCTGCAATATTGCAAATGCCTCTGTGACATTTATAACATTAGGCCTATCCTTACCTCCCAAATTTAAGAAAATAGGGTCATTGGATAACAGGCGCTGATTTGATGCCTTTTAGTGACATGGGTGTTAAAACCATTGTGGTGCTAAAATGCGACATTGGCTGTGAAAGGGTTAAACTTCTGGCCTGTTTATTTGACAGTAGCATTTTCTTTTATAAAATCTGCTGAACCTTTATGTTTGTTTTGGAGAAGAAATAGTATGGCCATGCTTTCGTATTGTGTTCTTTGTTTTAAACCTGCTTTCGGCACTAAAATACATGTATAGCTCATCTGTGCATTGGATGAATGTTTCCTGTTGCTATTTTCCGATCTGTTAGGGACTGAGTTTACGTTTATTCTCTTTAATAATTTTCTCAAAGGTCACTTTTGATCCATCTAAAGAGAAACCACATTTGTTGTTTGCTGGCTTTTAGCTATCTTTCCAAGCTGATCCTGTAGCCAGTCTCAAAATACTGAGTGATCTTGGCTTGAAATCAGTCATTAAATCTGTTCTGTGAAATTAGTTTTTTTACATTTTGCTTCTCTTGCCTCTCGTTGTGTCTGCATTCTCCATTCTGGTCTTGTCATTATTTTGGCTTTCAAAACTGGTTTAAATTCCTTGTACGTTGAAAGCTTACTGTGCTGGCGCGAGCTGGCTGGGTCACTAATACCCAAACACCCCTATGTCCACGCAGCAGCTTAGGCCCTTTATCAGATGGAACCGACCCCCCTTTTTTCAGTCTTTTTTCCCCCTGAGGGTGCCAGAATGATCAATTGAATGATCGCGGGCCCCAAAGAGAAGAAGAAGAAGAAGTATTTACTTGTTTATTTTCTTTTAAATTCAAAATTGGCAGACCAGACGTTCAGTTCTCTTTTGCTGTCGACTCCATCCGTTTAAAATTAATGCTGGAGGCAGCTTTGTAAACTGAACAGTCATCGTTGTGCTCAGGTTTTCTCATTCTGACACACTAAATATAAGGTTTTCAGTGCCTTCAGCACAACAATAATTACGTTGAATAAATGCTTGCTGATCTGATTGTCTTATTATTATTTCATCGTTTTAGCAGTATTTTTGTGTTGATTCAAGTTTTGGCGTGCTTGCAATGTTAATCTCCTGCATCAAGATCAAGCTGTACTATAAATATTTTTTAAAGACTCCCCACGTCACGTGTCACATTCCCTCTTATGCTTGGGAGATTTCTTACAGCTATAATAGGGAAAACACATGAAAACCATGATTTTGACACGTCTTTAAGTTTCCATACGTTATATTTTCTTTTTCTTTAGTTTATATGGCTTTTAAATTTCTGTGTAAATAGACTGCAGTTATATTGTAACTAACGAATCACTACAGATTGCACTTTTTGTTTTAATAGTAAACAATGCGCTACCACTTATAGACCTAAGTGCTGAACAGTAAGCATTACCATTAGAACATCACAGTCTCAAGGAAGTCATAATATGAGGATAGTCCTTGTACTTGAAACAAAAGTGTTCAGTTTTAATGTACATTTGACTTCGAGACGTAGAGATTTAGGAACAGAATTCCTCCCTTTTCTGTCATCTAAAACAACAGATGTTTTGGGTATTGTAAACAATAAAGTTGAAGAAATTCTCATTTCCGTAGTAATAAAATAATCAAAAAATAACTCTGGTCTTGCCATGTATTTTGTGGTGTTATTTTCACATACATGTGATACTGTACTGATATATGCCACCTTAAATGCACGATACTGAATAGTGAATTACTACCTCCGTTGTTTGAGGGACTGATCGTAGCTGGTATTCAACAGACAGATACGCAGTATCACCTTTCATCAAAACGCTTGCCCTTAGTTTGGAGTCACACTGGGTTTGGTTTAGGTATAGTTGTTATTTTGCTATTCAGCTTTGAAATAATCACTTATCTGTTCATTCATTTGCTGGCATTTGTTGGCACAACCGCAGTTGTTTTCGTTTCAAAAATGGAAAAGCTTGTTTTAACTTTAATGTGCATGTTTGTGCATTTGCTTCTTTTTTCTATCCAACCCACCCCCTCAAGTTTTTTTGTTTTTTTAATCATTCATATTTTATTGTGTTGTAGTGAATGACAAGTGGATGCAAGCAATGTTGAGTAAATGAGAGATTGGTTGACCACTCAAATCATGAAGGTCCAACTTTATATGGCAGTCACTGTGATTTTATGTACGTTTGTAAATATTTTGAAAAATTAACACCTTTAATTCTGTATCACAGACTCTGTACTATAAATTTATTTTGCTTGAGTAAGTTAACTGTGTGATTGTTGAAGTTATTTTGCTTTTGTAATAATCAATTCCTGTCCGTTTGAATATTACGTGTCATTCTGTCATTCTTTTCTTTTGTTCCTCTGGAAAATTCCCATTGTATCGTTAATTATGTTTGTTTGTTGACTGGTTGTAGATTTAGTTCAAGAGGTTAAAAAATCAAAATCACATGAACTGAACCAGCTCTCTTTATATGATGCTTGCACATAGTAAGTCTGCATTTTCACACACATGAAAATGATATACACAATCACCACAAACACACAGCATTCAGCATAGGAAAGTGAACATTCACTATAACTTACTTCCTTTACATCAAAGAATCCATTTCCTCAAGGTCTCATAAGTGATAAATAAACGTATACAACTGTTGATATACAGATTTGTAATGTGATTTTAAACATGCATTGTATTTATCTCATTGTTATCATACATGTATTGGTTTTTGTAGTGTACATAGAAAAGTTTGTGAAACTAAATGAATCAACTGGGTATCATAGCGTATCTTGTGCGGTACCTTTCAAAAGAAGGGTGTTTTTCCTTTTTATTTTTGTGTGTGCTTTGACTGTCTTCAAGATTTTACTTGAAGGTCCATCAGTATATTTCTATATATTTTTTTGTTGTTGCTGAAAATTCTTTTCTATGTACAGGCTATACGTTCAGTGCTTGAGAGAAAGAATCAAGAGTGAATGTTTCTTGCCTAGTGAGTGGAAATCGGGAAGAAATGAGGTTTTTCATCCATGTGATGTACAGTTCCTGTTAGAGCCATGTGTTTACTTTGCAGCACACTCAATAATGCCATCTGATCAGGATCTCATAATGGTCCAGTTGTTGTTCTCTTTTATCCATCTGTTATCATTCAAAAGATATTCATACAGCTTTAAGTGTAGGGCATGAGTTCATGGGGCTGATTCTGGGAAGAGGATATTGAAATATGGGGTAATAAAGGCCAAGTTTGAAAAAAAAAAGTTTCTTGCCATTTCTCTTGGAGACAGAAAATGAATGTGATATCAACTTTCTTGCCAACTGTTTTGGGAAGAGAGAGAGAGAGAGAGAGAGAGAGAGAGAGAGAGAGAGAGAGAGAGAGAGAGAGAGAGAGAGAGAGAGAGAGAGAGAGAGAGAGAGAGAGAGAGAGAGAGAGAGAGAGAGAGAGAGAGAGAGAGAGAGAGAGAGAGAGAGAGAGAGAGAGAGAGAGAGAGAGAGAGAGAGAGAGAGAGAGAGAGAGAGAGAGAGAGAGAGAGAGAGAGAGAGAGAGAGAGAGAGAGAGAGAGAGATGTGATATCCAACTTTCTTGCCATCTGTCTTGGAGACATGAGAGAGATATCCAACTTTCTTGCCATTTGTCTTGGAGAGAGAAAGAGAGAGGGAGAGAGAGTGTAATATCCAACTAGTAAGACGGACTGTGCCAACTTTCAGAATACTTTATTGTCCTCATGATGTAATGTGACACTTACAAGGATTGCTCAGCATATACAGAATATTTATTTCAATAAAATAAAAAATTCCAGTCAAATCTGGACAAACATGGACTATTTACAACATAAATGCAATAAATTAAAATCCAGCAAGGACAGAAGCTCTTTTCCAATCTCGATTCTACACGGAAGAAACCAATACATTCTATTTTCAACTTAACATGGTTTCTGGTTTTCAGTAGAAACAATAAATGATGTTATGCATCAATCTGTGTAAAACCTGAAGCTATTTTAATATGGCGATTCAAGTTAAATGAATTTACTTTTTTTCCCTTCTTTTACAATTTTTTTTTCTGTAATAAATCCCAATGTTGGCCAAAATGTGACCACATTCAACCTCTATAAATGTATTTTGAAACAGATTAATATCAATTTCAGAGTATATAAAAAAAAAACATGTGATACTAGCATGTCATCGGTGAAATTCAAAAACCCTGTCGGTGAAATTCAAAAACCTCATATCTCGATTTTTTGGGGGGTTGAGTTAGATACATAGTCAGCTCTCTTATGTTTCCCGCCACCTTCCACCAAAAGCTCGTATCTCTAACGACTTTCTATCTGGGGTAAATGAGGTGAAAATAGAAGAAACACTCGTAAGTCCCAAATTCAGATCTAGTTAAGGACCTTGTATGTTCGTTCTTTGCAAGTCTCAAATTTTTGTTTTAAAAGTAATTTTAACAAAATGCAGGACTAAACTAGCAATGTCTTAACATATGCATCATGGTTAATTGTGGTCAACGCGGTTCATTTTTTCCATTATTCTCAAAACTACCAAAATTGAGATACGAGGTTTTTGAATTTCACTGACGATATACATGAATATACAACAGAAGGAATGCACCCACATGCTCACAGATACAGTGCGATAGTTCCACAATTGCATAACAACCATGCTCTATACGTAAAACAGAAAATAAATGACTGCACCACTGGTGGAATGCTATCAAGATGGATTAAACCCAGATGGCTTTAGCGTGGACGAGCAATGCAGCTGAACTTTGGTCTCATGTCATGAGAATGCAGCCCTTTTCTGTACCATAAGGGGTAGAGCTTATGTATGTTGACAGCAGGTCCTGTATTCATTCTCGCTGTCAAAAGGAAAGTGGCTCATGTTCTACACATCTGCTGTCCCATTAACAACGTATGTGTATGTGAGGGATCGTTTTCAAGCCATGCACCCCCCTTCATTGGACATTCTGCATGACTAAGCCACTTTAGCCCTTTGCTTTATTCAGCTTGGTAGCTCACTGGCTGGCACAATAGTTCAATTTTAGTCTTTGAAAATCACACCCCAAAAAATTCTTAAGGCATGAAATTTTGGTCAAAAATCGTAACAAATTGTGTTTTGGGATTTTTGCTGTTTAGGTGACAATAAAGTCTAAAAACTCTTCTTGGTCGTCTTTTATCTCAATAAAGCCTAAAGAAAAAGAAAAAAAAAAAAAGTCAAAAATGATAATAGCCTAAGCGTACAGGTATCGATATATGTAACCTCTGGGAGTACACTTCAATGGCTTGCCATCTTGTTTACTGTTGAGCATAAACAATAACTTTATCAAACAGAGCAAACTTTACAAATTATGGACCAAAACTACCCCCACCCCCCTCCCATTTTAATGTTGAAAGAACACTGACAAAACTGATCAACACAGCACAGAAAATAACTGAACACAGATTATATTGGTGCGAATATTCAAACACTGATCCGGAGAAATAAGGATAACTGACGCGGACCAACAAACTGATGATACACTAATACAGTGGGACCTCCCTATTAACTCATTCGCATCGCAACAATTTTGAATTACTCAAAAAACTCACAAATCACTCACAGCCATACACACAAACAAAACATACATAAACAAAAGGAGAAATGAAAGATTATGACTCATATACATCATCGTGGCGGTACCATAGCCGATGGGGTTTGGCCGGGGCGTGGTTACTGCTACACTTATATGTGTTGTTGGAAGTTCGGGACTTTACTGCTGTTGCACTGCCTCCGGGTATTGCCTCCAGTGTCGTTCCCACCGTCTTTGTATCTACAAATGTCCCATATGTGTGTGTTCCAACCGAGAGGACGTAAAACACCATTTTTCATTCAAAGAAGATTAAGGGTTTTTACTTCAGGTTTAGACATAAGTGGTAGATCAGACTTTTTTTTTATATATACTTTATATAGAAAAAACTACACCGATTCCCCCACAACAAAAGCAAAGTCAGGCAAAATTGTGGTCTAAGGGAGCGAAACGAGTTTATAAGTTACCAAGGTGCACACAGATTTACTTCCCTTGTAAACAAATGCATCAAATTGACAGCTATCTATTAATTCCGGACATATATGTCCGGAACGACTTGAATGAGTTAAGACCCTCCCTATTGAGGGAGCAACGCCACTGTATGGCCCAGAAGATGGGACAGCCAAAAAAGGACCCTCCTATTAACTCAAGATGTGACCCCCAAAATGTCACAGATTCCCCCCCTTCATATCTGGATTACTGAGTGTCCAACCCCATTGCTGGCTGATTTTTTTTTTTAGGTCTTAATATGGAGGTTCCACTGTATTTCTGTCATTGTTCAATGTTTGTGGCACCTTCAGACTGTAAAATTGTAAAAAAATTTTATAAATATTTTTGTTTTATGCAGAATCTATTTCTTTTTTTTTCTCTTGTTCCATATGAAAAACTAAAAAGTGTTAAAAAGGAGAAACTTAAAACTGGTCAATTGCTGAGAAATGTTTTGGGGAAACGCGTACACACACACACATCAGGCCTTACATTAATAAAACATACCTGGAAACAAGAAACAACCATTAACCTTTTTTCCCCAATCTTTGCATTCAATCAATCATTTATTTATTCATTCATTCATTTTTACAGAAAGTCAAACATGTGTTGACATGATTCACATCTTGAATCCATCAGCATAGAAAACCAAATTATTAACTCATCCTCATCGCAACGATTTTGAATTATTAAAAAAACCACAAATCACTCCAGCCATACACACAAACAAAACATACATAAACAAAAGGAGAAATGAAAGAAGATTACGGGTTTTTGCTTCAGGTTTAGACAGGGAAATGGTAGATCGTTATACAGAAAAACTCTACACCGATTGGTTTCCCCACAAAAAATATAGAAAAACTACACTGATTGGTTTCCCCACAACAAACCACTACAAAAAGCAAAGTCAGAGGCAAAATTGTGGTCTAAGGGAGCGAAGCAAGTGACCAAGGTATGGTGTGCACACAGATTTACTTCCCTTGAAGCAAATGCATCATATTGACAGCTATCTATTAATTCCGAACATATATGGCCGGAACGACTTGAATGAGTTAAGCACAGTGCATTAAGCTAAGCTAGTGCTCATAAATGTTATTTACAAAATAATAATCAGATAAATTAAAGGAGACATGCACAGTTTAACAAATAAGACTGTCATCTTGATAAACTATATTATACAGTACTCGGGTCCTCTCCCATTCTACCCCACACCCCCTTCCAATTCTAGCTGGGTTTTTTGTGGGTTTTTTACAATTTCCCTGATTTATTCATTAACCCCTTCGCTGCCCCATGACGGATCTTTCCGTCATTCTTTCTTGTAGGAATGTCCCACTGAAAGCCTCCATACAGGGATGTAACATTGAATTCAAATCTTTAATCATTTTGAATGACTAGTTTGTCCATTTATATTTAAAAGTAACAGTTAAATTATTTTATGCTACATTTTATTTTATTTTATTAAGTATCCCCCATTTAAATTCAAAAGGGCCATGGCAGTGAAGGAGCTAATGACTTTAAATCTGTTAATTATCATCAACTGAAAACCTACATACCTTTGTCATCATTCAGCCTCACATTTTTAAAAAATTATCAGTGTGTTACTATTTTTGTTATTGTTGGGAAGTAAAGGATGGGGGGGGGATTGAAAATGTCAAAAAATGCAAGTACAAATAAATGCATTTTAAATCTGAATATATCTGAGGCAGACACTAGTGCACATCTGTAGCATCCCCCCTCCCCCCTCACCTCCAAGACATCCGTATCTAAAGTCTTGGTCGAATTGTTTGTGTCATCTTCAGGCATGGGAATTGTCAGAGACAAAAAACTCTGAAAAGCCCCCCAATTGAAGTATTTAGTAACAAAAACGAAGTATTTAGTAACAATTTCAATTTTTTTTCTTGCGGAAATCAACAATTCCCATGCCTGCATCTTAGGTTGGACGCCATGGCTGCACAAAACTATAGGTATACTTTAAAAAATCACAGAAAATCATATAATTGCTTGATCACCTTAGCATTTGGGAAAGTGAATTTTCACTGTCTACACTCTACAAATCAAGTGTAGGGATCATGTGCTTGGTGGCTATGAAGAAAGTTTCGACTTGACCATGAGAAGCAGGCTGCATATCCGGAAGCGACACAAACCAGATCTGTAGCACTGTGACTTGATTACACAAAGAATTTTTGTTTGTGGATAACTCACTTTGTCTGTCTGTCGGTCGGTCCAAAATTGTCGCACATATTGTAAAAGAGAAAGAAAAGCGTGCCACAAACGATTGCGAATCCGCGCTTGTTTTATTATACATAATTGTACAAAATTTCAATTTTCATTTATGTTTTCGAAAGACATTCAGTTTTGTTGAACAAACCTTTTTAAATACTATATTTGACGGACTGTAAGGCGACACTATTTGTTCCAGACGGAGACCCCTGCGTCTTATGACTGGTAATATAGTGAGAAAATATAACTAAATCTGAAGTTTGTGTACAATTTGGGGGGTGCGCCTTATAAAGTTATAGTCCGAAAAATAAGTTACTTGAAATCCACCCCTTTCAGACACTTGTAATTTTGAAGAGCTAAAGGACATAAAATCTTAAAATGTAATTTCATTTAAGATAGAAAAAAATCATATCTAACAATAATACATATACATTTTCATAGCAAGCTAATGTGGTTTTGTTTCTAGAACTGATAAAAATAATCAAGTTCGCCTTTGAATAAAACGAAAAAGCAATAACAAAACTGAACCATTTCATTTTCTTACGTTGAGCTGCAGGTTGCAAAACAAAGATGTACAAATGCTTAACATCATTAAGAATAAAAGTAAAATAAGGAAACCATTTACAGTATTCTGTACATAATATATTCAAATTTAACTGCAAAACAAAGTAAATTAAAAAAAACACCAAAATATGGGGATGATAAATTATAAAATGGTAATTTTTTGGGGGGATGGTTTCCATACATTGTTTTAAATGTAGAAAGAGAGAGTGATAGGCACTTATCTCTTTATTGGTTTATTCATGCTTAGCACATACAATTTTCATGCAAGACCTGCAATCAGTTAAAACTGGGGGCACAGCTTCATTTATGCATTTACAATTCAGATGAAACTGGGTGCACTGCAATTTTTATCATATTATATCAGTTTAGGCTCTGTAGGCTTTTGAAGCCTTTTGCCCTCTAGATATTTTTCTCAAATGTAGATAAGTTTATATTTTCATTTTTCTTTTTTTTGCCCGTGAATTACTTCGGCAATTGTGTATTTGTTTTTGTATTTGTTTTTTATTTCTCCAAATTTGTGGAGTACATAATAGTATTACATTTTTTGTCAATAAGATTTTTGAACATATTTAGTGATGATGCATTCACAGTTTCATTAGAAAGATTTTTTCCATGCAGTTATTACTCCGTTAGTAAAAATGGTTACTTTATCTCTTTGTCTTACATGGAACCCTTTTCCATTTGAAAGACCAGAGTGCCTTCTGCTTTCTGGGAAAGGATGAGTGAAAGGCATCCAGTGATGTCTCGAGGCACATATCATAGGACATGGTCCTGTTAGAACTGATAATGTCCTTTTGTGTTCATCCCCGCCAGGACAAATGTCCTGTTGAAATATAAGTCACTGACAGACTTTGTCATATTGATTTCTGCTAGTCAGGACATTGGTTTCATTGATTTCAGGACAGTTTGTCCTATCACTTTTCTTTTCTCGGTGCATCACTGGGTATCTGTACATGAAGGGATTTCTTTTCCCTGTATTCACAATACAGACAAACCTCTATTTTAAGACTTCCAAAATGTCCGGAAAAATCGGTCGTAAATTGGAGGGGTCGTATGACAGAGGTTTTCACTGGCAGCCATAGAAAGAAAAAGTTCAGCACAGTTCATACTCTCTTCTTCATGCACACATACAATGACATATTAAAACTGGATTTGGGTCTTTCCAACTCCATAGGATTGTGCAATCGATATTACAGTTTCACTTTGCCGACTTCTTTTAATAACCTCCACTCTCGTCGAAAGTCAGTGGTTTTCTTTTTCAAAGTCAGTGGTTTTCGTGCTTTTCCTACGCTCTCCAACATCTTTTCTACAACAAGGGAAGCGACTCCGCTTTCAGGCCCTTGACCGTGGTTGTTTCCCTTTGCTCGAAGTCTATGCAGACGACAGCAACGGTTGTAAAAACCAACAAAATGGCGGTCGTAAGTCGCGTTTTAGAGGAAGTCGTTTAAGAGAGGTCGTTTACATAGTAAAATGCATCCGTGCCAACAAATCCGGTCTCAAATGAGAGGTGGTCGCTTAACAGAGAGTCGTAAAATAGGGGTTTGTCTGTACTGGCCATCCTTGGCTTTTTAAAGATGGATTTTCAGTGAAAATAAACCGAATTGCGTAGATATATACAAAACGGATACAACCAAGCCCGGTCACCACCACGAGCTAGCTTTTGTTGTGGGTGTTTTCTTTGATCCCTCACTGTTCCCCCTATCCACATTTTGCATAAGACTGTTTAATAATAATCTACCCTTACCCCCTCCAAATTTACATCATTATTAAAATGGCCAACAGTGCCTTTTGGACATAAATGTTCAGGCTTCCACAAAGCTTTCCCCTCAGCGGTGCTGGGTCTGGCCACGTTGCTTGTCTGGGAACATCATGGAGTCGGTAGTGCTGCAGGACATGTTCTGCATCCATGATGTCTGTTCCGCATAGACTGCTGATATCTCTTCTTCTTTATTGATCACTTGGATGGAGATGACTATAGCCCACACAAAAGCAGCAGTCCAAAGCGGAAATTCATATCAACATATTATACATTGCAAGGATAACTCAGAATAAACAATTCAATATGATTGTACCGCATCAATTCATAAGTTACAACGAATGGTATGCAGTCGAACTGAACAACTGAGAAACAAACTTAAATGTATCCAAATGTACAAAATACAGGGTATTTACTGGCTATGATTTATGCTTAAGGTAACATTTGCACATTGTTTTGTAAGTATTTGAATGATGGTTAAATCAGAGTAAAACATGTGTACAATGCATTGTATAATTGTGACATCAAGGGTGTCAGAATGGAGGCTAGAAATCATGCTCTTACTGAACATGTACTGTATATTCATAGGTGTCAGAACAGAGGCTAGAAATCATGCTCTTACTGAACATGTACTATATATTCATAGGTGTCAGAACAGTGGATAGAAATCATGCTCTTACTGAACATGTACTATATATTCATAGGTGTCAGGACAGTGGATAGAAATCATGCTCTTATTGAACATGTACTATATATTCATAGGTGTCAGAACAGTGAATAGAAATCATGCTCTTACTGAACATGTACTGTATATTCATAGGTGTCAGAATAGTGGATAGAAATCATGCTCTTACTGAACATGTACTATATATTCATAGGTGTCAGAACAGTGGATAGAAATCATGCTCTTACTGAACATGTACTGTATATTCATAGGTGTCATAATAGAGGCTAGAAATCATGCTCTTACTGAAAATGTACTGTATATTACAATTAAGGTAGGCGATTCATTTTCATCTATAGAAGACAAGTAAACAAAAATGTGACTGTTCATAGGCGAACCTTCACCAAGATGCTTAAGCAACAGAAAGAAACGGCAAAGATTACTGAAAATGTCGCCTGTACATTAGTCTGCACCATTATGGTAGGCGATTCATTTTCATCTAAGAAGGCAAGAAAACAAAGGGTCTGTGAAAGACCCTACCCTATACAGTACTTACCTTGGGAGGCAACGATCGGCCTTAAGCAACAGAAAGAAACGGCAAAGATTTAACCCTTTCACCGCCAACGTCACATTTCTGCACCACAATGATCCAACACCCATGTTACCAAAAGGCATGAAATCAGGGTCTGCCATCCAAAGACCCTACCCTATACAGTACTTACCTTGGGAGGCAACGATCGGCCTTAAGCAACAGAAAGAAACGGCAAACATTTAACCCTTTCACCGCCAACGTCACATTTCTGCACCACAATGATCCAACACCCATGTTACCAAAAGGCATGAAATCAGGGTCTGCCATCCAAAGACCCTACCCTATACAGTACTTACCTTGGGAGGCAACGATCGGCCTTAAGCAACAGAAAGAAACGGCAAACATTTAACCCTTTCACCGCCAACATCGCATTTCTGCACCACAATGATCCAACACCTATGTTACCAAAACGCATCAAATATAGGTGGGGGGAAAAAAACGGTTTGAACCGAAAAACCGGTGACAAAAACTTTCGCGGTTTGAAAAACCGGTTCGAGTTGCTGTGAACCGGTTTTTTAAAATGCAAACTGAAAGTAAGTTTTTCTTAGAATAACGCATTCTTTTCGAAAAACAACACTGATTCTCAGCGCATATTGGGTGTTTGTGTGATGTTTCTAGTTTGTGGTGGTGTTGAGTTGAGTGTGTGTGTGTCATAAATCATAAGTTTCTTTATTGTGTGTGTGTGTGTGTGTATGTGTATGTGTGTGTGTGTGTGTGTGTGTGTGTGCGCGCGTGCGTGCGTGCGTGCGTGTGAATATTCTGACCAAAAAATGTGTTTGCCTAGGTAAAACTAGTGATGCGAGTACTGGTTAAAAAAAAACGGTTTGATAAAACCGGTTTGTAGAGGGAAAATCGGTTTAAAACCGGTTCAGATTTTTGAACCGGTTCTCAACTCTAGCATCAAATCAGGGTCACCGTCTGCCATCCAAAGACTCTATCCTCTTAACCTTGGGAGGTAAGGATCGGCCTTAATTTAAATATGTCACAGAGGAATCCCCAACATTACAGACAGATTTCTTTCCCTACCCAGGTAAGTACAATGGAATTCTCTTACTGAAAAATGGTTGGCAGCAAAAGGGTTAATATTTTTCCTTGTTGAAGTGAACACAGCACAGAAAAACGATTGCATCACTGATAAATGATCAAACGGACTGATCACAGTGTACATCTGCTTGATTCACAAGACACTCAACTGGGAACACCAGCAACAGGGGACACACAACATTTACGCCTTGTGCCATCTAAACTACACAGCACCATGGACTTGTTTGTTTTCTCCTCATCTTTTTCATAAAAAATATGTTCTACTTCTACAGGTTTTTTTAAAAAGACCCACCAAGTCACGTGTCAAAATCACGGTTTTCACGTGTTTTCCCTCTTACAGCTGGTAAGAAATCTTAAGAAATGTTCCTAGCATAAGAGGAAATGTGACACGTGACGTGGGGGGTCTTTAAAGGATAGAATCCTGTGAATGTAAGTTAATTTGGTGTGAAGTATAACAATTTTTTTGTTAAGGCTGGATTGGGGATTTAAAAAAAGAGCTTAGATAGATGAGGGAGGAGCTTAGATTGTGAAGAAAGGGAGATTTTCCAAGCAACTTTTCAAGTCTTAGATCGAGACAGTTCAAAGGAAGACAAAACCTTTTTCATTACAGAAGTGCATAACAGTGAAAAATCTCTTATTCCTATGAGACATACTCTAAAACATAGCAACCATGAGTTAATAATTTTGAGTTAATCGGTGTTACTCTGTGTTCTAGATCCGATGCTTAAATGAACAGAATCATTCCTACATGTGCTGAAATCCCTTATCCCAGACCAAACAATAATCATGACAGAAATAAATTTCACAAGAAATCTAACATTAAAAGTAACAAATTGTAGTATTCATCAACTCTACCTCAACAATTTAGAGATCAGGCAGAAAAATTCAAGCAAAATCCAGACTAGAAAAGAAGTAATCTAAAGAGATCAATTCTAATAATCAACAAAGATTTGTTAATTTTGTCTGGCATTACAACCTATTATTTTCAGTTTCACTTCTTAAAAATGCCAACAAAACATAAAAAGGAGATCAGATAAAAAGCCAATCAAAAAATCAAACGAATTCTTTCAGAATGAAGTGTCATTGTTCAACACATCCAAAATGTCTGTATAAGGGCAGACTTGCTTTTGTCTTCCTTGCAAACCAGACTTGACTAAAGTTTTTCCATTTCTATACAAAGACAACCGATGTAGTAAACTTTGAGAGAAGAGAAGCAAGTTTCAGTGGAGTCAAACCATAAATAATTCATCAGATCAGAACCAACGAAGGAAGGAAACAGTTTATTCCTTGTTTCCTTCAAACTGACCAGTCCACGGATGTGTTGAACTAGACACTGTGCTGAAATAAAATTATATTCTCTAAGGCTCTCTTGATTTCTTGATACACAGACTAATTTCCTTAAGCTGATGCAATGCCGTATTTCTTCAATTTTCATTTGAATGTGCACCATTGAAAACCATATCAAATTAATTCAATAAATTTCTCAAACACAGCGCCAGACTATTCGACAGATACAATGCATAGTACCTACATTGTATTTTGGATTATTAATATCGTTCTTCAACAATGATTATTGTATTAAAATCAATACATCAATGCAATGGCAAGAGTCTTACTTTCTCTTAAGTCTACCAAGTTATATTGACAGTAAAAAGTCTTCAGAAAACTACAATTGTAATAGTACAGCAGTGCAAGCCAATCTTTTATTAATTTGCTATGAAGCTTCAAAAGAAAAGAAAACCTCCAAGACATCTGAAAAATCAAACCACGAATGGTTGATTCTAAATGAATTTTGAAGCTACGAAAAATGAACCCAAACAAGCTAAGGGCCGAAGCAAACAAGCTTAATTATTAATCTGACAAAAGCATGTGCTCCAATTACAGCTATCACCAACCCCTGTATATTTTCTAATCAGTTATAAACTGCCTTGAATGACACACCTTATCAAACGAACACTGTTGGCAAAAGCTGATACACAGAAAAAGAAGGTGCCGAAAAGAAGCCAAGTTCTTCCAAAGAGCTGACCAAAGGATAAAGCCGGGGAAGAAAGTCTGTGAGGAAGAGGGCGCAAGCAGACAGATTATGGTAAGTTTTCTTCTTCTTTTTTTTTTTTTAACATTCAGTCAAGGTTTTCATATACTAAAGTGTGGTGTATACAGGGTCCTACATCAACAGCACTTCTTGCTCCCAGTGTCTGGACTATGCACATTCACGTTCCCTGGTTCTGCTACTCGTCCGGGTGTCTGCAAAGAAAGGTAAGATGAGATTAACCCCTTCCATGCCAGCCTCGTGTCTACTAGCACTACGGGCAGAGTTATGTCATTGATGATGTCATAACTTTTAGTAGTTCTTAGTAGAGTTATAATAGTTCCAAAACTACAAGACCTAAGGAGCCACTGTACCAAGTTTTGTTACAAACAGTTCAGTGGTTCAGGCGCTATGACATGGAACATATATTATTTGTATAATATATGTTATGTATAAAGAAGATCGTTACAAATTGATGGAAAATGTAGACAAACAAAGTTTAGAATCAAATGTTCAGTCTCCATCAGATATGATGATGTTAGATGAACTACAGCCATTTGTGGCAAAATATGTTAGTATTTGTTTTAACAAAAAGCATGAATAGTATTTTGCGTTGTTTGTAATCTTAACCTGTGCCTTATAAGCCTTTGTTTAGGTTTCATGGCAATAAACCAATGTTCAAATGTTCACACACAACTACGGACAGACAGAAATGCACAGCCCTCATTCCCATCCCAATGTATCCCCGCTCTGTTAGAATTGGGAGTCCAAAAAGGTACAAACAATAAACGTAACAATTTAACCACCACCCCACGCCTTTTCACTCCTTCTCCATGTATACTTTAGTGTGGACACACACTCAAACACATGTGCACAGACACACACACACAAATACGGTTCCCCCGTCATTGAAGCTCCACTCTCTTTCTCTTCTTCTCTCTCTTGCCTTTAGGTCTGTTTCTGCTGTATACCATTTATGTCGAACGTGTGTGTTCGCTTTGTATTGCATTTTTGTTTGAATGCGTTATGGATGCTAACGTGTGTATGCGCTTTGATTTGATTTCTATCAAGATTCAGCGCCGTATAAATACTGTATCTTGTTGTCGTTGTTGTTATACTTTATCAATTTAATCAAATGAAGGCTTATGTTTTGAGTATGACAAAGAAAATGATAGCTAAGATCCTTCGCTGACAAAACTGTAACGTCAATGTTATTTGAAAGGAAAAGATAGCCAACATCCCTCACTAGCAAAAAAATATCTCACACACACACCTTACACTTTTACATCAAATCGTCGCCCACATGCAAAAGAGACGTAAGTCGAAAGACGTCACTTCACATGAGGAATGGAAAACTCAACATTTTGGTCATTTCAGGTCAAATTACGTCATTTTTCTAGTAGACGTCACTTCACATGAGGATTGGAAAACTCAACATTTTGGTCATTTCAGGTCAAATTACGTCATTTTTCTAGTAGACGTCACTTCACATGAGGGAAAAACTCAAATTTTGGTCATTTCACGTCATTTTTCTAGTAGACGTCACTTTGAGGAATGGTCATTTTTCAGGTCAAATTACGTCATTTTTCTAGTAGACATCACTTCACATGAGGAATGAAAAACTCAAAATGTTGGTCATTTCAGGTCAAATTACGTCATTTTTCTGTTAATTTAACGTCACAATCAGTGTTTTATCTTTGCAAATTCTTGTTTTACAGCTTTGTTAGATGATGCAGCTTGTCTAGATCAACTGGTAAGTTCAACACATCGAAGTTGACCAACTTTGAGCTACGTCTCTTTTGCATGCAGACGGTGAAATGATTTATGACTGATAACACTTTAACAGTGTTATAATTAGTGTCTTTCTCTTGCAACTCTCCTTCCTCTACACAAAAAGGTATCTTGTTTGAACATATGATCAACAAATAATAATTACCTTATTTAAAATCTCTTGGGCAAGGTCCAGAAATGCTCTCTCAACATTGATGTTGGCCTTTGCGCTGGTCTCCAGGAATGGAATGCAATGTTCTTTTGCAATCTGAAAATGAGTGATCAATTTTTTTCTCACTTTCCCAATCTTACAAGTCAAATCAAACGTCATTGTAAACTTTCTTCTAAAGGATAGATTTGACAAGACAAATAAAAAAAGTAAAGTTAAGACAAAACATGCTATGATTGCGCCGATAAATGCTAAACTCCATTTGCAGAAAGCTCTTATTTACCTTGTAATAATAAAACAATATTGAAGAGAAGGTGATGCCAGTTGATTTGCGATATCATCATGAATATCATCATTTCCATCATCTCTTTTTAAATCTGATGTCGGGTATGAAGGGCCATGGAATTTTGAGACAACTTTTGTTCTGATCCTCACTTTGGGCTTAAATTTGTTAAAAAGCAAGCTTCATATTCATGAATCATTTCAGCCTCAAGACACATATTTGCCGTTGATCCAGGGATCAACAATGCCTACAAATCTTGCAGTGCTGATAGGGAAATTGGAGCATCAGTCAAAGACACATAAAAAGCATGAACAAAGTGAACAATGTGATGACAGTTTAGAAAGAGACAGAGTACAAATATTTCTGTTCAGCTCCAAAAAAAAGTGTGTATAAGCTTGGAGAGGTTTTTTACACCTTGCTCTAATCCCAAACTAGTCATATTGGCAACACTAATGAAATTTGGCAATTGTGAATGCCAATATAACAGTAGTAAGCCAAGGGGTGAGAAAGAGGCAGATACTGAAACAAGAGGGAGAGAGGGAGAGAGAGAGAGAGAGAGAGAGAGAGAGA
>JAGGCT020000937.1:0-2500 GCA_017654935.2 Phymorhynchus buccinoides
TGTTAACCCTTTCACCGCCAAAGTCGCATTTTAGCACCACAGTGATTTAACTTCTATGTCACTAAAAGGCATCAAATTGGGGTCAATTATCCAAAGACCCTATTGTCTTAGTTTGGGGAAGTAAGAATAGACCTTATTTTATATGTCATAGCTTTAATTGTTGATAAATGTGTTTATTGTTGTTGTTTTTGTTGATAAATGTGTTTATTGTTGTTGTTTTTCTTATGTGCACCTGGCTGCAATTTCTCAGTTATGAGATAATAAAGATGATTTGATTTGATTTGATTTGATTTGATTTGATTTGATCCCCAATACTGCAGATGGATTTTGTTCTCTACACCCAGGTAATTTATTTTCGACATTTTATGGCTGAAATAAAGCTGGCGGTGAAAGGGTTGAACCATCGTGGTGCTAAAATGCGACATTGGCGGTGAAAGGGTTGAACCATCGTGGTGCTAAAATGCGACATTGGCGGTGAAAGGGATTTATTTTAATTAAAATTAATTAATGTATCTTGAGTTTAATCAAATTAAAAAAACCTCAACCGACACCCAAAGCGCAGCTCGCGGTAACATGGAGGAGACACTTCCTGGAGTATCGGAAAAGCCTTTTGATTTGTTGCAAGTCCACAAGTCCCGAGTATCGCTCATTCACAGAATCGTTCAAAACCGGCCACAGTCAAACCCTTTCAACGCTAGCCATTCCTCAGCCAAAATTTACCATTAAAGTTACCCAGGTAGAGAAAATATTTTGTCTGCAATATTGTGGATTCCTCTGTGACATGCATAAAATAGGGCCTATCCTTACCTCCCAAAATTAACCCTTTCGCCGCCAGCCATTTTTCAGCCAAAAAATAACATTAAACTTAACTCATAAACTGGGTAGAGAAAATAAAAGATCTGCAATCTTGCGAATTCCACTGTGACATGTTTTACATTAGGCCTATCCTTACCTCCCAAAATTAAGAAAATAGTATATTTGGATAACAAGTCGATTTGATGCCTTTTAGTGACATGGGTGTTAAACCATTATGGTGCTAAAATGCGACATTGGCGGTGAAAGGGCTAAGAACATAAGGTCACTGGATACCAGATCATCATTTGATGCCCTTCAGTGACATGGGTGTTAAGTCATTGTAGTGCCAAGAGGCGACAGTGACGATGAACTGTTTTAATTTTTTTTTTTTTTTACTGGTTTATATCTTTATCGCGATTTAAAACTCGAGACTTTCCCGGTATTGTAGTACCTCCAGGATCGTCCCACCATCTTTATATCTATTAATGTCCCACACGTGCCTGTTCCAGGCCGGAGGACGTTAACAGGATTTTCATTCAACCGGTTTATTCAGGAGTTAGCTTTTTACGCACAATTCCTTTACCAAAATATAGAAATTTCCCCTCGCTTTCCTTTGCTTTCCCGTAACCATAACACTATTCTGACCCCAGTGGGGTTTTTCTTGGGTTTTTTTTCATTTTGACTCTTCCAGTCCCTTGTTCGTTTATTTGTTTGCTTCTTTTTTTTTTCCCCCTTTGCAAAGAAGGCTCTCTTCTTCCATACAACAAGACACTATTCTTTTAAAGAACTAAATAACAATGATTAACTCTATCATATTGAATAGCCATCGTTATCAAATAAAACAAATCAGCATATACATTAGCAGCAATTGAAAATAAATATCCTCTAAAGAATCCACTAGTTTATCATAAAACCAGCTTCACGAGGGTTTTATCTATAATATAAGAACAAAGGAAGGAAAAACAAAACAACAAAAATAGAACATAAAGGGAACACAAAAAAGGGCGTGTGTGATTATGATCAACATGAACTTTCGAAAATAGAATGACAAAGGTATGACAAAGGAAAGCAAATATCCCAATGTAAGTATTAATGCAGTGGACTAAGCACTATATATTATGCTAAATCATACACAGACATTAATATAATAAATAAAAAATATATAAAAATCTGTTTATTTGTTTGTCCGTTTGTTTTTTTAACTCGTGGGAAAGGAATCAGGGATGTGATTTTGAGAGGATTGGGATCGATTTTCTTCTTAAAAGATAAACCAGACGGAGATATGTTTTCACTCCTAGACTACAGCGTTTTAGCATTAACCCTTTCACCGCCAGCCATATTTCAGCCAAAACTTTCCATCAAATTTACCTAGGTAGAGAATAAAATCCATCTGCTGTAGTGGGGAGTCTTCTGTGGCATATGTGAAATAAGGTCTATCCTTACTTCCCCAAACTAAGACAATAGGGTCTTTGGATAATAGACCCCAATTTGATGTCTTTTAGTGACATAGGTGTTAATTAACTGTGGTGCTAAAATGTGACTTTCGCGGTGAAAGGGTTAAGTTTATATTTTGAAAAACAATTGTAAAAATGTAAAAACCCGCTAGTCCTTTCCCAGTGCTACAAATGTACCGTGCTGTACATGTTCTTTTCAAGACGTAGAATTACATCACATTATTGTATGTAAATTATTATACGGGGTTTTG
>JAGGCT020000937.1:10000-25000 GCA_017654935.2 Phymorhynchus buccinoides
ACTTTTGAACTTATTTCAAATCATTTAGAACCAAGGACAAGAACTGAAAACAGACAATTGTTCACGATGCATTGATTCGACAATTTATCCGATGTGTGACATTTTGGGTCGTAACAACAGGAACTCGAGCAGACGACACAAGATTAAGTCACTGGAGTTAGCTCCCTTTCTTTTTGTCAAGTTTATTTCCACAAGTGCGTCCAAGCATGGCAGACTCCGATGTCGACGCTGGGTGCGGTTCGAAAGAGTCGTCGTTTACCAACAGCGATGGCAAGAAAATATACTGTCATTACTGGTGTGAAGATCTGGAAAATCCCAAGTAAGTTTTACAGTTCGATTACATTGTTAGAGTGACTTTTATTTTACTTTCACTTTTAGTTTTACACTTTCAAAAATCTATTAGATAACTGGGAATATTATAAAAATTTGACATATGAATATGATGAATGATTATCTAAAACCTGAGTGCACGATAAAACCTTGTACGTTAAAAATCTTATTAAGGATGGGACGCTTGAAAGCCTAACGGCTATGCTTTTAGTCCCTAGTAACCTAACCTAACCTTTAGTTTTACTGCAGTGTTTTTTGTAGGTCAGGTAGTATGTACTTTTACTAAAAGTACAAAGTTTTAGGATTAGGATTTTGGGACTCAAAACATAGCCGTAAGGCTTTCCTGTCCCATCTTTCATTTTGTTTAATTATTTGTCTCGGTCTGTCACACACTCAGTTTTAGATAATATTATTCATCGTAATCATACATAACTGCCTTATAGTCATTCCATTCGTCGAGAAGGTTTTTAAAAATGTTAGTATTTTGTGCTCTTTTCATGTTAGGTGGTAATTTATTCCACACAGGTGCAACTCTGTTAGTAAAATAAAATTTTCTATTATTAGTCCTGCAATATTGAATAAATATTTTGTCGGTACTGTTCCTTGTTTTGTCATAATCTGATATTGTGAATAAGTCATGTACATTTAGGTCATGTACACTATTAAATATTTTATAAGTTTGAATTAGGTCGCCCCTAATTCTCCTTGCCTTTAATGTAGGTAAATTTAGTTCTTTCAACCTGTCAGAATAAGAAACATTTTGAAGACCTTGTACTAACTTAGTTGCTCGTCTCTGTACTTTTTCTATCAAAGCTGACTGTCTCTTTAAACCTGGATACCAAATGCAATTTCCATATTCTAAATGAGGTCTTACTAACCCTTTGTACAAGCATAAAAAAGTGTCCTTGTCCAAGAAAGAAAACGTTCGTTTAATTATACCAATTTTCTGATTAGCTAAATAGCTTTACTTACAGCACTGTGAATGTGTTCATCAAATTTCAGTTTATCATCAAATATTACAAACTACTATGTAGGCCTATCTGATTTGTAATCGATGTAAGAGTAGTCTAACTCTGGGTTTTTTTTGCGTGCCTCGGCTGGCATATTTTGAACGTAAAGTGCATGTTAAGGGTCCAAAGTAAAGTTCTGAAATTAACTCAGTCTCAGATCTCTCTCTCTCTCTCTCTCTCTCTCTCTCTCTCTCTCTCTCTCTCTCTCTCTCTCTCTCTCTCTCTCTCTCTCTCTCTCACTCTCTCTTCTTCTTCTTCTTCGTTTGGTCTTCCACCTTCATCATACTGAAGATTCTGAAGATTAACTTGGAAAAAGGTTTCGGCGCTTAGGTTAGGCTTCTGGTTTAAAGTCTTGGCTTAGTATGATGGGTAGAGAGGGAGTCGTGGAGGGGGGGAGGGGAGGTAAGTAGATGAGGGAGGAAGAAGGGACGGGGGGGGGGGGGGGGGGGTAGATCTGGCTTTTGAAGGCTCCCACTGTGGCTGATGACACTGCCACAGAAGGGAGCAGGTTCCACTCGGCAATGGTCCGAGGGAAGAAGGACTGCTGACGGTACAGAGTCCTGCATGCTGGCAGTTGGTACGCCTCAGCATGCAGGAAACGAGTAGATCTTGTTGGAGGGCTGGCTTTCTGGAGGAGTTGATCGCCAATTCTCCATGATGGAACTTGAAGAAGTTGGTGAGACGTGCCTTTCTTCTTCGCTCTGATAGCGGGGACCAGTTCAGTTGCTCATATATGACTATTTTGGCTCTATCTTTTCCCAATAATATTTCATCCTATCTCACTATCTACCCTATCTTTGCTGAACTTATTTTGTTTCTTTTTCGTACTACCCCCTAAAGTGCAGCAGAATCTTCAGCGTGATGAAGTTGGCTGCCTAAGGCGAAGAAGAAGAAGAAGAGTTTATGCTGGACGTCTGGCGGTGACGGTTGACGACCCAGCGCGCCCCCCTCCTCTGTACAGCTTCTATTTTCTTGATGTTTTTGCTGGTGTAGGGGTCCCACACAGTCACTACTTGCATACTCTAGTGTTGGTCGTACTACAGCTAGGAAGGCCCTTTCTTTGATGTTGATACTCCAGACCTTCAGAGTTCTTCTAATAAAGCCCAGAGTTTTGTTGGCTCTATTGACGATGTTGGAAATGTGGGAGTCCCATCGCAGATCATTGGAGATGGTGACTCCTAGGTACTTTATCTCCTCGGTGTTAGAGAGGGTGTGGCCATGAAGATTGTACCGGTTCACTGTGGGTTTGCGTTTTCTTGCGAACTGGATGGACTGGCACTTGTCAGGATGGAATTCCATGTGCCATTTTGTCTCCCAGTCTGTCGAGGTCGTGCTGGAGAGCCTGTTGATCAGAGGGGGTGGCGACGTTCTTGTGGCACAGAGTATCGTCGGCAAACAGACAGGTTGGCTTGTTGCTGTGAGACCTTGGGGGAGATCGTTGATGTATAGCAGGAATAAGGTGGGACCGAGGACAGAACCTTGGGGGACACCCGACTCAACTGCCACAAATTCCGACCTAGCACCCTCCACTACAACAGCCTGTCTGCGGTCTGCCAGGAAGTTTTGGACCCATCTGTTGACCTGACCTGTGATGCCGTAGTGGCTCAACTTGTGGACCAGCAGGGAATGGGACACCTTATCCAAGGCCTTGGAGAAGTCCATGACGAGTGCGTCGGACTGTTTGCCCTTCTCCAAGTCGTCGGTGAGTTCGTCTACTAGTCCATTTAGGAGCTGGCTCTCACAGGACCGTCCTCTTCGGAAGCCGTGTTGCTCCTGGCAGATGACGTCGTTCTCTTCAGCGTAGCCCAGAATGGTGCTCACCAGGATGTGCTCCATGACTTTACACGGGATACTGGTGAGCGAGATCGGACAATAATTCTCCGGCCTGTACTTCTCGCCTTTCTTGAAGACGGGTGACATGAGCGGTCCTCCAGTCTTGTGGTACGATGCCAGAGGAAAGAGAGGACCTGTAGAGCAGAGTGAATGCTGGAGCAAGTTCGTCAGCCAGTTCACGGAGTATTCTTGGGCTGATGCCATCAGGGCCTGGCGCTTTTGCTGGGTCTAGTTCGTTCAGCAGCTTTCTCACGCCTTCCTCCGTGATGTTGATGGTGCTGCAGGATGGGCCTTCCTTGTCTGTGCTGAGGTTGGTCCTGGCGAAGAACTCTTCTGATGAGTAGGATGTTTTGGGGCTGAAGGCAGATTGAAATTGTCTATTGAGAACCTCAGCCCGATCCTTGGCGTCAGTCACCAGTTTTCCATCGACTTTGAGCGAGGATACGCCAGCTGCCTCGGTTCTCTTGGCCTTAACGTAAGACCAAAACCTCTTTTTGGTGGCGGAGCTGCCCTCTTCCTCCTCCATCAGTTTTTCTGTGTACGTCCAGTACGCTCTTCGGAGTCGGCGCTGAATGTGGCGTTTGAGGACTTTCACTTTTGTGCGTAGGTCTTCCCGTCCGCTCTTTTTCCACCGCTTGTACAGCCTGTCTCTCCACCTGATCAGTTTCCTGGTCTCGTAGTCTACCCACGGCTTGTTGTTTTTCACGTGGGTAGATGTGTGGGGGACATGTTGCTGTACAATGGAGGACAAACCATCCTTCAATGATGCCCAGATTTCTTCTGTGTCCGTGTTTTCAGTGTAAGCGTTGATGATGGAGTCCGACAACTCATGAGCTGAAGAGTGGAGGGCTGGCCAATCAGCTCTTTTGTACACTGGTACTTGGCGGCTCGCCTGTCGGATGCGGGCAAGATGGAGTTGGAATTCCATATAGACGATATCATGGTCTGAAATGCCTGGGAGACCTTCCACTCTGGGGACAAGTGAGGGGCTGTTGGTCAGAAAGAGGTCCAACGTGTTTTCCTGCCTTGTAGGAAAGGATATCAGCTGCTCCAAGCCAAGATCGTTGATGGAGTCAAGAAAGAGATTATGAATAGAAGGGTAGCAGTTGGTGGCCTTCAGTCTCTTGGTGGTCCAGTCCAGGGCAGGAAGGTTAAAGTCACCTCCCACCATTAGGTGGGCATTGGTTGACGCAGCATGATGGAGTGATGTGAAGAATTTTCGTAAGCTTTCTTCATCACTGACATGGGGACGGTAGTATGCCGCGATTAACAGATCTCTGCAGCCTTTCACTTTGATCTTGGTCCAGATTAATTCGCAGCTTTCAACACTCAATTCTGGGACCTCATGGCACTGCAGATTATCAGCAACAGCAATCAGCACACCACCACCGTCGCGTTTTCTGTCCTTGCGGTACACAGTAAATCCCCTGGGGAAAATTTCACTGCTAGAGATTGAAGCATCAAGCCAAGTTTCTGTGGCGATGATGACATCGGGCTTGGTGGATTCTATTAGATTTGTCGTTTTAGGTACTCTCTCTCTCTCTCTCTCTCTCTCTCTCTCTCTCTCTCTCTCTCTCTCTCTCTCTCTCTCTCTCTCTCTCTCTCTCTCTCTCTCTCTCTCTCTCTCTCTCTCTCTCTCTCTCTCTCTCTCTCTCTCTCTCTCTCTCTCTCTCTCTCTCTCTCTCTCTCTCTCTCTCTCTCTCTCTCTCTCTCTCTCTCTCTCTCTCTCTCTCTCTCTCTCTCTCTCTCTCTCTCTCTCTCTCTCTCTCTCTCTCTCTCTCTCTCTCTCTCTCTCTCTCTCTCTCTCTCTCTCTCTCTCTCTCTCTCTCTCTCTCTCTCTCTCTCTCTCTCTCTCTCTCTCTCTCTCTCTCTCTCTCTCTCTCTCTCTCTCTCTCTCTCTCTCTCTCTCTCTCTCTCTCTCTCTCTCTCTCTCTCTCTCTCTCTCTCTCTCTCTCTCTCTCTCTCTCTCTCTCTCTCTCTCTCTCTCTCTCTCTCTCTCTCTCTCTCTCTCTCTCTCTCTCTCTCTCCTCTCTCTCTCTCTCTCTCTCTCTCTCTCTCTCTCTCTCTCTCTCTCTCTCTCTCTCTCTCTCTCTCTCTCTCTCTCTCTCTCTCTCTCTCTCTCTCTCTCTCTCTCTCTCTCTCTCTCTCTTCTCTCTCTCTCTCTCTCTCTCTCGTCTCTCTCTCTCTCTCTCTCTCCAAATGATGTGACTGATAGTACTGGATTAGATCAGTTGTTAACCTATAATCTTCATCAAGGATTTTATCATTTTATGTGATAAAAATCTAGTCCTTGACCATTATCTTTGCTTCTCCATGGTACGTTCACCTCCACTGGGTCCAGTGATGGTGTTTTGCTTTTAGTTTCACATAGATTTCTTCGCCTTGGCATAAGGCTGTTAAATCAGTCCCTGTTTGGAGTTGACAATGACATTTTCTAAGCTAGAGTAGAAGTAGAACACCAAGGCTACATCAAAATGTTGTTTTCTGCATAGTTATGCGGGGATTGTCTTTAGCCATGGCAAGCTCCTAGCATAACATCATCAGTCCAAAATCCTCTAAAGTCGGAGTGTGGCTGCCCATGTGACGGGGTAATAAAAAACGGTCACACACGTAATGTTCTCATCCCTAACTGGTGCATTTGTTTTTTTGTTTTTTTGTACCATGGTGTTCGGGTGCTTCGGCTGTTGGAATGATCCCTGGAGTCTTTTAGCCAGAGTATGACAACAACAACAATAACATAGATTTATTTTTATAATTTAAATAAATGGCATGCTTGTTTTCTTTTCAGGTTTTTTTCTACTCCCAGTGCTATACCAACAGGAGTACATTGGAATGGGAAAGAGGCCTGTGTATTTCTCTCTCTGTCTGTGTGTGCCGTAAAATGCGGATAATAAACCGCTACTTTTTTTCCTCAACTTTGGCCCGTGCGGCTTATACAAGTTATAGACTGATGCAGCTTATCTGGGGATTGTTTTCCATTCTACATTTATGAGTATGATTAAATCTGTTTATGGCCACATTCTTCAGCCTATTTTGAGCTTCTTTTTATGACTCAAAACTGATTTTGGTAATCAATAGATTCAAATCTCATGTTTAAAGTTTCCGTGGACATTAAATACCTATGTTCTGATATGAGAATTTCTGTATTTGTGTTGGTTTGTGCACATATACAATTTTTACACAATTTTCTCTGCGGCTTATAAACTGATGCAGCTTATATGTGAATAAATACCTAATAGTTTGTCAATTTAAGGAATGCGGCTTATAATTTAGTTATAATTATATACAGGAGCGTCTTATACTATATAGTCCAGTTTTTACGGTATATGTATAAGTGTGTGTGTGTGTGTGACTTTACGTGAACAAAACTATGTTAAACATCACAGCACCTAAACCATTGAACCAATCTTAATTAACCTTGGTAGAATGGTGAATGCAGAATCAGCTCCTCTAAGCACATAAGTGATATATATATATATACTCCACACAGACACACAACTGCATGTGCACACACGCACACATAAATACACACTTAGGCACATTACAAACACACACAAGTACACACGTAGGTACTAGGTACATTAACAGTTTTATAAGCACACACTGACACACACACACACTGACACACACACACACACACACAGTGACACACACACACACACAATCACACTCACAAGGATTCATAATAGTTTCCTCTCTTATTTAATTGACATTTGAACCCATGCTTCATAATATTAATAATTCCCTAGTTAAGTGTTTCACTTTGACAGCAGAATACTGACTATGATTGGATGACTGTGTACACTTAGTCAAACCTTCCTCTTCCTAAGTTCCTTGTGTATAATTAAATATGTTGAATGTATGTCAGACCCAAGGAATCGGCTAACATTACAACAACAGTATGTCAAGTCGGAAGAACTGTGTCGGTTACCAACTGCAACAGTAATAATAATTATAATAATAATAATAAACGGACACTTATATAGCGCTTTTTATCGAGCACAAAGCGCTTGACCATCAACATTGAAACACTCACATACGCACATACGCACGCACAACAGACACACACGCATGTACGTGCATGCAGGCGAGTGAACGCGTTCTTGCACACACACATACACACACAGACCCACACACATTTCATCAAACACACAGAAAACAGTCATGCTCACTGAAACGCACACACACTTACACAAACATACACTTGTACAAACACGCGCACACGCACACACATGCCCAGACACACACAAACACACACAGTAATGTTTAATGCTGTTGTCACAATGTTAGGTTTCCACAATGTTTGCCCTTTACTCAAATGGCTTTTATCACTGGTTGATATTAGCCTGTAGAAAGGGCCAATAGTATATGAGAGCTGTACTATTAATGATATTCTACAGTATTTGAATATCATGCTACAGCTTAGTCTTTCGTGGAAGACTATGACTCTCGAACGAGGGGGCCCTTGCACCGGCTCTGGTGCTGCAGCCAAAGGGATTGGTTGGCCTTTGGGGACCTTCCCCAACAACGCCACCTCTCATCCTCAAATCCCTTTGGCCGAGAGAGTGGGGATGTACCCTGGGGCAAGGCATCTCCACTATAAACTAATTCTCGCCCAGCCCGCCAGAATAGTATCTGCCCCCCTCTGCTATCTGGCAGTCATTGTCGGAAACGTCAAGACAGGCAACAAAAATAAGGTTTCCACTTGAGTTCAGTTGTGGAGCTCCAGTTATAGCTCAGAGCTCTACTTTTGGAGGCAGATTTGGTTCACTGACGTAGGTCAGATTTATTGCATAGTATTAGTATTAGTATTATTAGTATTAGTATTAGTTACTATTAGTATTATGCTTTCCTGGCTGACATGCCACACTCTTTCTTTCTTTTCTTCTTTTTTTTTCTTCTTCTGTACGATATCTAAGTGTACATGGCTAATTGAGTGCAGTACAAATAAAGGAATGTTTATGTTTCCTTCTGAAGAGTGGATCTATTCTATGTCATGCAGCTGACACTCTCTAGATTCTCTCTCTCTCTCTCTCTCTCTCTCTCTCTCTCTCTCTCTCTCTCTCTCTCTCTCTCTCTCTCTCTCTCTCTCTCTCTCTCTCTCTCTCTCTCCTCTCTTTTTCTCAGACTGTTTTTTTTTCTCTCTCTCTCTCTCTCTCTAGTCTCCCTCTCTAACTCACAGGGTCACTCACTCACACACATGTACTCTCTCTCTCTCTCTCTCTCTCTCTCTCTCTCTCTCTCTCTCTCTCTCTCTCTCTCTCTCTCTCTCTCTCTCTAGTCTCCCTCTCTAACTCACAGGGTCACTCACTCACACACATGTACTCTCTCTCTCTCTCTCTCTCTCTCTCTCTCTCTCTCTCTCTCTCTCTCTCTCTCTCTCTCTCTCTCTCTCTCTCAAACACACACAGACACACACACACACACACACACACACACACACACACACACACACACACACACACACTCACACATAGTGACACACACACACACACACACACACACACACACACACACACACACACACACACACACACACACACACACACACACACACACACACACACACACACACACACACACACACACACACACACACACACACACACACTCCCCCATGCCACAGACACACTGTGATGTTGTTGCTCATGCTCCACTATGTTCCTAATTATTAACTAGTTGTACTCGTTCACATCCAATCAATAAGGGAAACAAGGTTTGGGAAGCTCTAGCTCACATTGTCTATTTTCTTGCAAGTTCCATGGATCAATATTGTCTGTATAGGCATTGTCCTTGTTATTGTCAGTCTTACGATCGGTTCAACATTGTTTTTGCACCACACTGATTGAACACCCATGTCACTAAAAGTCTTGAAATTAGCAACTGTTATTTGATGACCTAATTTTGTTAATTTTGGGAGATAAAGAAAGAATTTATTCAGTACATGTATGTCATAGGCAGATTCATAGTATTGCAGATGCCAACTTTTCTTTATCCAGGTATATTACAGTAACATTTTTGGCTGAAAAATGTCTGGCGGCGAAAGGGTTAATGAGATGCTAGTCCTGAATCAGTATTTACTGTTATCCATAATCATGATGTGTAAAATCCTAATTGGTTCTTATTATGATTCAAAGATAGTTTTTTGTTGTTGTTTTTATGCCAGATGTCCCCTTTCTGTATCCTTCCTTTCAGGATCTTATGAAGTATGGATCATATAACTTTAAAATAATCATCTGGATTATTTTTAAAAAAACTTTGGGACTTTCCTGGTATTGCAGTACCTCCAGGATCATCCCACTATATCTTTATTGTTAAAAATGTCCCACTTTATAGTTAAAAAATGTTCAGAGACAGCATTTTTCCCCAGATGTTCCTTTTCTGTGTCCTTACATGTCTAATGTCCTTACCAATCCTTTTTTCAAGGATAGCGTTTTATGCTGGATATTCTTTTTCTGTCTCTTTACATGATCTAATGTCCTTACCAATCCTGGATCAAGGATAGCTTTTATGCTGGATATTCCTTTTGTGTGTCCTTACATGATCTAATGTCCTTACCAATCCTGGTTCAAGGCTTTTTATGCCAGATGTTCCTTTTTTGTGTCCTTACATGATCTAATGTCCTTCCCAATCCTGGTCCAAGGATAGCATTTTATGCTGGATGTTCCTTTTCTGTGTCCTTACATGATCTAATGTCCTTACCAATCCTGGATCAAGGATAGCATTTTATGCTGGATGTTCCTTTTCTGTGTCCTTACATGATCTAATGTCCTTACCAATCCTGGATCAAGGATAGCATTTTATGCTGGATGTTCCTTTTCTGTCTCTTTACGTGGTCTAATGTCCTTACCAATCCTGGATCAAGGATAGCTATAATATGCCAGATGTTCCTTTTCTGTGTCCTTACATGATCTAATGTCCTTACCAATCCTGGTTCAAGGATAACGTTTATAATAATAATAATTAGTATTTCTAGCGCCTAATCTTAAAAAATGCCCTAATCCGTAGTAATTCCTTACAATAATAAATGAATAAACCAGCAAGCAATAGAAATAAACGGATGTCAAAAATACATTATGTACACACACGCACGCACACGCACACACACACACACACACAGTACACGCACGCTTCTTTTATGCTGGATATTCCTTGTCTGTGTCCTTACATGATCTAATGTCCTTACCAATCCTGGTTCAAGGCTTTTTATGCCAGATGTTCCTTTTTTATGTGTCCTTACATGATCTAATGTCCTTACCAATCAAGGATAGCATTTGATGCCGCATGTTCCTTTTCTGTGTCCTTACATGATCTAATGTCCTTACCAATCAAGGATAGCATTTTATGCCGGATGTTCCTTTTGTGACTTTGCATGATCTAATGTCCTTACCAATCCTGGATCAAGGATAGCTATTATGCCAGATGTTCCTTTTGTGTGTCCTTGCATGATCTAATGTCCTTACCAATCCTGGATCAAGGATAGCATTTTATGCTGGATATTCCTTTTGTGTGTCCTTACATGATCTAATGTCAGTCCTGGATCAAGGATAGTTTTTATGCTGGATATTCCTTTTGTGTGTCCTTACATGATATAATGTCCTTACCAATCCTTTTTTCAAGGATAGCATTTTATGCTGGATATTCCTTTTGTGTGTCCTTACATGATCTAATGTCAGTCCTGGATCAAGGATAGCATTTTATGCTGGATATTCTTTTTCTGTGTCCTTACATGATCTAATGTCCTTACCAATCCTGGATCAATGATAGCATTTTATGCTGGATATTCCTTTTCTGTGTCCTTACATGATCTAATGTCCTTACCAATCCTGGATCAAGGATAGCATTTTATGCTGGATATTCCTTTTCTGTGTCCTTACATGATCTAATGTCCTTAACAATCCTGGTTCAAGGCATTTTATGCCAGATATTCCTTTTCTGTGTCCTTACATGATCTAATGTCCTTACCAATCCTGGATCAAGGATAGCATTTTATGCTGGATATTCCTTTTCTCTGTCCTTACATGATCTAATGTCCTTAACAATCCTGGATCAATGATAGCATTTTATGCTGGATATTCCTTTTCTGTGTCCTTACATGATCTAATGTCCTTACCAATCCTGGATCAATGATAGCATTTTATGCTGGATATTCCTTTTCTGTGTCCTTACATGATCTAATGTCCTTACCAATCCTGGATCAATGATAGCATTTTATGCTGGATATTCCTTTTCTGTGTCCTTGCATGATCTAAATGTCCTTACCAATCCTGGATCAAGGATAGCATTTTATGCCGGATGTTCCTTTTCTGTGTCTTTGCAGGGCGTTGGTGCTCATCAACCATGGGGTGTGCGAGCACTGTCTGTGGTACACTGATCTGGCCCTGATGCTCAAAGGCGTTGGCTGCTACGTGTTCTCTCACGACCATGGTGCGTCTCATGACTGACTTGTCGCTATATTAACCCTTTCACCGCCAGCCAAGTTTCAGCGAAAGATACCATTAAGCTTAACTGGGTAGAGAAAATATCTGCAATATTGGGAATTCCTTTGTGACATGCATAGCATTAGGCCTATCCTTACCTCCCAAAATTAAGAAAATAGGGTCTTTGGATAACAGGCTCGATCTGATGCCTTTTAGTGACATGGGTGTTAAACCATTGTGGTGCATAAATGCGACATTGGCGATGAAAGGGTTAAAAGCTGGTTCAACGTAAATATATATGACAATGATTATTATGCGCAGATTTAGAGGCGTTGCGATACTCATCTTGCATGCATTTATAGGTGTACACACAAAGTTGAGGTGTAGAGTGGCACAGAGGTATCGCGTTCACCTCGTGTCAAGTAAACCCGAGTTCGACTCTGCGTACAGGAGATTTTTTCTCTCACTTTGCACTAGGCCTTACGGTCTGAACATGGAGTCTTTCGGATGAGACGGTAAACCGAGGTCCCGTGTGCCCATGCACTTAGCACACATTAAACCCAGTGGCAACGAAAAAGTTGTCATTTGGTCAAAATTTACTCCCTTTCCTTCCTCATCAGTCACACAAAAATAGCATGCACAAAGCAAAGCAAAATTTAAATGGGGTGGCGCGCCTCTGGCTGCGACACGCTCTCCGGGTGGGAGCAGCCCAAATTTCACAGACGCCTGTGACTATAAAGTACCTAATATTATATTGCTATGACTGTTCTGCTTTCTCCTTTGAGGTTTTCAGTTGCGCCTAATGCCTCTGCTTAGAAGCACTCTGATTTTTTTAAACCGGTAATTTGTAAAAATGGTAGCTTAGTGGAACCTCCCTTATAAGACCTCCTATTATAAGACTCCCTCCCGTATAAGACCTATTTCTCCGAGACATTGCCCTTCTTTGTAAGTACTAAAATTACCTCCCTTATAAGACCTCATTTGGGATTTTTTTTAACCGGTAATTTGCAAAAATAGTAGTTTAGTGGAACCTCCCTTATAAGACCTCCTATTATAAGACTCCCTCCTGTATTTGACCTACTTCTCCGAGACATTGCCGTTTTTGTAAGTATTAAAATGACCTCCCTTATAAGACCTCATTTTTGGGATTATTTTTCTTCTTCTTCTTCTTCCTATTACTGGACTGGGCCTCACGGCGTTTAGCGTCCAACTTGGTACGCGACTGACAGGCGGTGTGTGCTCTCAATGACTAATTTTAAAAGTAAGTAAGTAGCTCAAAACTGGTTTGGACACTTAATAGGTTAATGCTAAGTGCCTAGGGCATGAAACGTTGAAGTTTCTCCTTTTCACAGGTACCTTGTTTTTTTATACCTACCATTTTTACGTTAATATAAAGTGTTTCAGAGCATTAAATACTCATGTTGTAGTAGCAGATTTTCTATTTTTGTATTGTTTTCAGCACAGGTGTTGATTTTCTATGGTGGGGTAGGCAAAATGTACAGCTTTTTTCTTTTAACTTTGTCACATTTTTTTAACTAATTTTCTCATAAGCTTATAAACTGCTGCGGCTTATTATGTTAATGAGTACTTACCATATTTTTCGGACTATAAGGCGATACTTTTTTTTTCCAGACTGAGACCCCTGCGCCTTATAATGTGACTAGTAATTTAGTAAGGAAATATAAACAAAATCTGAATACTGTGTTAAATTTGGGGATGCAACTTATAATCAGCTGCACCTTATAGTCCGAAAAATATGGTAATATTCTGTGGGATGCGGCTTATATACAGGTGCGGCTTATGGTCCATTTTTTTACGGTCTTGTCAGTACAGTGGAACCTCCCTGTGAAACCTTCAAAAAATCAGAAGAGAGAGAAGAAAAATAGAGATTTAACGCCTTCTGGGTCAAAAGACCATTTGGGGCATTTTGACCCAGAAGGCGTCCAAAATGAGGTCTTATAAGGGAGGGGTCTTATAAGGGAGGTAATTTTAATACTTACAAAGAAGGGCAATGTCTCTGCGACCTGAACGTGCGGAGGTGTGGCTGCGAACTGGGAATCGGAATGAGCGGTGTGGGAGCAACGCCACTGTACGGCCCAGAAGATGATACAGCAACAAAAAAAACAAAAAGAAGAAGGGCAATGTCTCAGAGAAGTAGGTCTTATGTGGGAGGGAGTCTTATAAGGGAGGTTCCTCTGTAGCCCCTGTTGACTGTTTGCGGTGGTTGTGCAGTGGGCCACGGGCAGAGCGAAGGGGACAGAATCCACATCAACGACTTCCGCGAGTACGTGCGCGACTCCTTCCAGCATTTCGACAGCGTTGCCCAAAGGTTCCCTAACCTTCCGAAGTTTGTTGTGGGCCACTCCATGGTGAGAGGATTGTTGTGTGTGTGTCACACTCTGTGCTCAAATCCGTCTGTTTGTCGGTGTCTATGTATGTCTCTTTTTACTCAAAATGGCTCTTATCACTGGTTGACATCAGCCTGTTGAAAGGGCCAATAATAAATGAGAGCTGCACTGTCTATGATTTTCTACAGCATTGGAATATCTCAGTACACCTTAGTCTTTTGTGGAAGACTTATGACTCTCTAGCTAAGGGATCATTTGCACTGGCTCTTGTGCTTCAGCCGATGGGATTGGTTGGCCTTTGGGGACCTTCCCCAATGCCAACTCTCGTCCTCAAATCCCTTTGGCTGAGAGAGTGGGGATATACCCTGGGCAAGGCTCCTTCACTATTTAAACAAATTAGAAGCCCAGCCTGCCGGGTTAGCAGCTGCCCCCTCAACTATCTGGCAGTCATTGTCGGAAACGACAAATGGGCAACAGCATGTGTGTCTCTGTGTCTCTTTTAGTCTTTGCCTCTCTCTGTCTCTCTATCTCAGTTTGTGTGTGTCTCTCTATCTTTCTTACTGATCCAAGTGCTCTGTCTTTCTGTGTGCAATTATTCTTTCTCTCATTTTCCTTTCCTTACTCTGCCTTTCTGGGGGGTTTCCCTCTCTCTTTCTCTCTCTCTCTCTTGTCTATTTGTCAGTCTCTCTGTCTGGTTCTCTCTGCATCTCTTTTACGAAGTCTTAACATGTCTGTCTTTCTCGCTGTATCTTAATGTCCACTGTCTTTCTCTGTCTCTCTGTGTCTATCTGTCCCCTCCCCCCCCCCCCCCCCCCTCTCTGTCTCTTTCTCTCTATCTCTCTCTCTCGACTTGTGTTTCTTTCTCTCTCTTTGTCTGTTTTCTCTCATCTTTCTCTATAGTCTATTATCTTCTCTATTTTTCTATTGCACACATTGATTGTGAAACCTTTCCTTTTCCTTCTGTTTACACACACACACACACACAATTATGTACGCACGCGCGCACACGCACGCCAAATCGTTTCATGCTGATTAAGTTTAAACAATAAACTTGCTTCC